>UELU01077894.1:0-13002 GCA_900490025.1 Megastigmus dorsalis
GGTGTGGAGTCAGAAAAAGGTTAGGTGTGCAGAAGGCTTCTTACAGGGTAAGTCGCTTCTGGGGGAAGGGTATAACGGGCAGCGGATTTTCAAGGAGCTAGCCGTTGGAGAATAGTAGTAGATCCCTGTAATGTCGGCAAGGAGTTGTCATTAGGATCTGATGTCGAGTCGAGGCCAGTGCGGTAATGGCCCAGAGGTTAGGGCGCTCGCCTCGTACTCTCGACGTCGGGGGTTCGACTCCCGAGCACCGCGTATTTTTATTCTCCTAAATCCTAAATCCTGCCCTGTTACAAGTTAATGCATTCATATAGTAGTTTGTACTGGCCCAATCAATGTGCAAATCCGATTCGACCCCTGTCGATCCGATTTTTTAAAGAACAGTTTTTCCCTAAGGCAACCTGGTTCCTCCTAATAAATCACAGTTGCAAGCAGGCAGATGCAGATTGTTATTCGCGTAACCAGGCGTGATATGGTACAACCTCTTCAAACTAGTGGCGAATCGCATAGCTGCATTCATTGATCGACTGGGTTTCATTCAGAGTTTCTCCGACAGATCAATCAGAATTCCGCCACAGTAATCAAAATATGGCAAGATCGACGACCTGACAAGCACCAATCTGGTGTAGCACTAGCCTGATATTTCCATGCAGGGCTGTGACCGCAACAGCATACTTATACACTGAAACTCCACGAAGCTTTATCGAGTCACAATAACGTATAAACTCACCCATAATAATCATCGGTTTTGGAACACATTGTACCGACGTTGGTCGAAAATGGTTAAGAAAAGTCGTATTCTTAAAATACTTAACTAAAGAACATGGGGCTATTAAGTTGAAAGCTTGGGATTTAAATAATTAAATATACATAAATGCCGAGGATAGCCAACAATCTTTTTGTGCCTTTAAATTGCTCAACTCGTGACTATAATTGCGTTTATTTATTTTTTTTTTCATCTAATTGCATTTAAGATGTGGTTGCAAATAAATACTATTCGTAATAAAATACTGAAGTTGAGAGAATCGGGTGATTAGCTGTAAAAACTGATGATTTAAGTAATTATGTATAAAAAAGTCGAAGTCTGTCAAGAATCTTTGTATGCCTTTAAAATGCTCAACTTCAGAGAACCAAGTTTATCGCCTAAGAGCCTGGGGTTTCGTTAATTTATTCATAAAATTCCATTTATAATGTGGCTGGGAAAATTATTATTAACCTTTAGACTGCCGGGATGACGTCATATGGCGCATAACTTTTCTTGTATAATATAAGTTTTCGGTGAACAAGAAAATCGATGAAAACACTACCCGAGGGGTTGGGTTTTCAGGGTCGCTCATCACGAATCTGCTATTAGATTTTGCAAAAGTTTCACAGAATTTCACTATATTATAGAATTTCCAAAAAATTGGGTTGTTATTGTGGGGGGAGAAGGGGGGTCACATCTGCCCCTAGGGGATGAATTTTCAAAATCTCACCTTAGATTCATGATCAGCGACCCCAAAAACCCTCTGTATAAAGTTTTCTATAAATTTCACAGTATTATTGAATTTTTTAAAAATTTTAACATTTTATTATACGCTGCCGAGACGCGCCATATGGCACGCACCCCTGACTCGCACACATCCACCCTTAATTGGATCCTATCTAGTAGGCCTCAGAAAACTCTTATATGGGAAAAATCAATTTTTTATTTTGTCAAAATCCCGGCAGTTTAAAGGTTAAGCACTGAACTAAAGAGCATTGAGTTAATAGGTGTAAAGCTGAGGCTTTTTAGTAATTACATAAAAAGGTCATAGATAGTCAAGAATGTTAGTATACTTTTGAAATTCTTAACTAAAGAACATAGAGCTATTAGGTTAAAAGCTTGGGGTTTAAATAATTAAATATACATAAATGCCGAGGATAGCCAACAATATTTTATGCCTTTAAAATGCTCAAATCAAGTGCGCCGGGTTAGGATTTAGTGAATTTTTTTCATCTAACTGCATTTAAAATTCGGAATATAATGTAAATTTTCCGGAATAGGCCGGATAGGAAGTTCCTGCTTCTTTCTTGCAGGCGCCTCAGATGAGGCGCGGAGACACAGAGAACTACTGATATCTTCTGGTTGGCTCCCCCAGTACATCAGTGCTCTGTTAGCGCACTAGTATTCTGCACGCGGCTGCAGCTTGTGCTTTCGCCGTGCGCGCGTGAGTTACAGTCTCGGTTGAGACGCTAAATATATAAAAAGCTCAGGGAAAGCCTAGAATCTTTGTATGCCTTTAAAATGCTTAACTCGGCAGATCCGGGATTATGGTGAAGAGCTTAGCATTTAGTTCATTTTTTTCATCAAATTACATTTCAGATGTGGCTATCAAAGAATACTTTTCGCAATAAAACTCTGAACTTAAAATCATTGAGTTAATAAATATAAAAGGTTATGGTTTATGCAATTATATAGAAAAAGGTCGAGGATAATCAAGAATGTTTGTATGCCGTTAAATTGCTCAGCTCGACAAATCCGGGCTTATGGTGCAAGAGTTTAGACTTTAGTTAATTTGATTTGTATTTAACTGAATCTATAATAACATATAACGATCTATGAGAGTCTGGTTAATAGGCGTAAAAGTCTAGGGTTTATATAATTTCTTTTTTATCTAGTTGAATCTAAAATATAGCAATCCTGTCTACATTTTCATTTTATGAGTCAAGTAATTTTGGTAAATATATTGTTTTGTGATACCTATTTGTCATATCCGATGGGCCCCCAGTTTTTTGAGGCCCTGGACCATAGCTCTCGTAACCCCTCCTCCCTTTAATCCAGCCCTGCTACACATCATAGACTGCAGACTGAACATTTCCATGTCCTACTGTTGACCAATTGAACTCTAATATAACAATTAAATATAAGGTAAGGTTTGTAATGAGGTGTTTGCTTGGTAGACGGAAAAACGGTAAATTTTATGTTTTCGGAAAGCTCTATCTAGGATGCTCAGGGAGCCAGGGTTGGTAGATGGAGGTTAAGATGGATATCTCTTATAATAGAACAATAACCGGGTATACTCAATTTATTAAGTTTAACAATGCATTTATTTATTGGAATTAAACTTAACGAAACAAAATACTGAAAAAATAATATAAAAAAACAATATATATGTATATAAAAGTTTCGAGTCTATCTTTTGTAGGAGGTGTCCTGCGACAAAAGCAAAAAAAAAACAAAACAAAAAACTAATTCAATACGAGCGCATCTTGCTTGCTAGCGCGGTGAACTATCTCTATATAACGGTTCGCATAAACTATTAAATCTTAACGCGTGTGCACACGAGTTAAGAGTTTAATATCTTATTATCCTCCACAGATCTCCAATAATACGTATGCGTACGAATTATTTGAGGTAGGTGGAGGTCTGGTAAATTTCAGGTATTTTTTTATCAGTCTCGGTACTATCTCTCGTGTGCCGAGCGAGTATATATTAGTATATCTACAGCGCGTGCACTACTGTATTATGCTATCGTAGGCGCGCTAGCGGCCGCTGTATATCTATATCGTAATCGGTCTTTCCCTTTTGATCTGATCTTCTTCATGTAGTACTCTGGTAGGGGGAGAGTTATCGGATTTCTATTTGTGCGGATCTTCGCTCTCGAGTGCCGTGCTTCGCTTACAATTGATATTCCGAAATCTTATTCTAGCATAGCTACTTTTATTATTCTCTTAATAATTATCGCGTATTATTTATTTATCATTATTATTACATTTACTGCAATGGATGCAGGTGCATCGTTGCAGGTTAAACAGATAGATGTGGAACAGTTTTTTGCGCTCAATGTACTAACACAATCAGGTAGAGCCAAATCTGTGCAGTGCGAAATTATTAGTACGTAATTAAAAAATGTTTGCTCCACTCGAGGACACGTTGAGATGTATCCGACTGTGTAATCCTTGCGAGGGACGTAAACGCTAAGGCCACCGAGTGGGGCAAGAACGAGATGATCAAACGTGGACGACTGCTGTTGGAGATGGCAGCAAGGTTAGATTTGACGGTTGCAAACGAGGGACGGGTTTCCATATAAAGAAGACCTGGCTTCGGAACATCCATTAACGACGTGACGTTCGCGACAGACGGACTGTTACCAAGAGTCAAGAGATGGTGGGTGTCCGAGGGCTACAAAGTCAACGGCCAGCAGTACATCATCTTCGACGTGACGGACAAGACACAGAAAAGATAGAGGACCCTCCCTCCTCCATTGGGATGGAACCTCAAAACACTAGACATCGACGCACTGACGTCACAGCTAGATCGAGAACCGAAACTAGAGACGGTGATCTCCTGGGATATTGTGCGTCGCTGAATCGATTCCAGGTGGATATCCAGGACCTGGATTTTTGCAAATAATTACTAACTATTAAAGTTCGCGTAGATTTGTTGCCCAGATTTGGGGTTACCATGCAGATGATAATACCCAAACAAGACAAATCAACTTTGATATTCAAATTTTTTGCATTTTAATTAAATTTTAAATAAGTTAAAAAATTGAACATGAACGCTTAATTCGCCCGTTTGAGTGTTGTCATCCGCATGGTAACGCCAAATACAGGCACCAAATCTACGTGAACTTGAATTTTTAATAATTAGTTTCTAAACCCAGGAACCTAAATATCCACCTAGAATCGGACCAGGGGCGCATAATGGGATGAATCGAGACAAAGCGCGTGCATGAGTCGCGAATCGAAATTTTTTTTTATTTGTTAATAAAATAATTTTTTATTGTTTCTAGATACCTTTAGTAACTTAAATCTAGTCCAACTTTTGTGTTCATTAATTTAAGAAACGTTAAAAAAGTTAAAATTTATATAATTGTTACGTCGTGCTATTGCGCAACGGGTCGAAATGAATCGACCTGTCGAATTGAATCGACTGTTGGGCCCTTTTAAGTCTTGATTCGACAATCTAATATCTCGGGACGGCCCTGCAAACTATGTACTTCTTAGGCTTATAGAGAGTAAGAAACCCTTGTGATTTCAAGAGTTTCCCACAATCGCCCAGAAAGCTCACTAAGTAGACTTTAAGGATTGGTTAGGAGGATTGTTTGGAAAAACTGCTCCAGGTGCTTTAGCACGAGAAGCCCCAGTTTTTCCGGACAGGAAACTAAATGTTGTGTATGTTTGTGAAAGAATAGAGAAGATAAAAATTTGATTTTGTATATAAAAACTTACTCTTTATTTACTGTTTGCACTATTTTCACACTTCTACACTTATTGCTATATAGCGCGTCGGACTATTTCGCACTATCACATTTATAGTTCAGTCGTTTGCGCGGCAGACGTTGCGTTATTGCGACTAATTGTTGGGTTTTCCCGGCGTGAAAACGTTTCGGTGGT
Organism: Megastigmus dorsalis; assembly: GCA_900490025.1. NCBI lineage: Eukaryota > Metazoa > Arthropoda > Insecta > Hymenoptera > Megastigmidae > Megastigmus > Megastigmus dorsalis. Next base: position 5,359 of record UELU01077894.1, read on the forward strand.
TCGGCACGTGCCGATTACGTTTCATGGTAGGGTTAATACAGAGATGCTACAGTGGCAAGCTTGGAATACATCAGTATAAGAATAAAAGTAAATGAAAATAAAATCCTATGGTTTTCATAGAATGTTACATAATAATTTGTGTAAAATTCTTTCAAAAGTCTTATCACCTTAAAAATATTTTATATGTATATTTTTTACATGATGTTGTTTGCCTAATTTTCTGCATAATATTCCGCATAATTTTCTGCACATTTTCATGCACGTTTTTTGCATGTTTGTATGCATGTTTGTATGCATGTTTTTATGCAGGCCAAAACAATGCATAATTAGGTGCATACATTTATGCATAATTTTCTGCGTAAATATGTGCAAATATTCATGCATACCTTTATAAAACTCTGAATGAAATCATACAGAAAATTATGCAGAAATTTATGCAAATTATTTTCATGAGGGTGTCTATATTTTTTATTATATGTATATGAAGTGCCTTACTGCTTAGATTTAGGCTGTCGGTAAAGTAGGAATTTTTTTCCATGTGGCATTCCCTTAGGGGAATTAAAATTCGAAATTTATCGATAGATAGACTTTTTAAAATTACAGTATTTGAGACTTTTCGTTTCCCGATTTTATCTCGAGAACAGGTAGAGCAAAAGAATCAAACTTTTAATTACCCTAGTTCATTGATAATCATAGAAAATTTTCTATTAATTCAATGAGGAATTGGCCCTACTGAAAAAACTCATTAAATCTAATGTGAATTTTCAAATGAAATCTCGTATAAGTTCTCATATGAGCTCTCATATGGCATTTGCTGTTATTTTATTTGGATTATTATTGATTAAGAGTTGCTTTTGAATAATTATACGAGGCCTGAAATTCCTACGCCCGAGTTGCAAACTTTATTTTTCGCTGCAGTTGGCGTTTTACTACAGTTTTTTATGATAAGGTGTAACAGATAACGAAAACAACAGGTACATCATTTAGTAAAATGTAAAATAATCTTTTATTAAAATATGTATATGAAGGTCCTAGTAATGGTAGTTATTTGGCAATTCACCTAAGTAACAATTATTCTGTACTTTAACAAAAACGCCAACTTTTACTATTCTATCTGTATCCACAGCCATAATTACAGTTCTAATATTTCGAATTAGAGTTAAATTGTTATATGTTTTAGTCGATGTATTAACTATATTACAAACAGTTATTTCTTTTTTATTGATACTGTCAACTAAAAAATTTCGTATTCTAATATAAAGGTTCTATCGGAGAGCAGAGCAAAACTGTTATCCGAACGTTTATTGTCCTTCTGGGATGACATAAACAGATAACCGTCTTTTATGGCTCTTTCATATGCTAAAAAATGATTTAGAGATAATCCAAAATTTTCTAAAAAAATTACTATCCATAAGCCTTCCACTTTCTAAATAAGTAATTGACGACCGTTTACAACTTTTTAATTTAAACCAGCATATCACCCATCAAAATTAACATCTAGAGTAACTCCTGGATGACTATTTAAAAAAAACTCACACTTTTGCTTCTATTCGGTCTTTGGTCAAATTATCAAATCAACCAGTTAGTCTAATAGAAAGATTAGTTTAATTTCAACTTCTTTATCAGCTTTTCCCATTTCCAAAAACATATATATTCTTATACTTTTGATGCGTAGTTTAGGAATTATTAAAAAAATTAGAATATGTAAATTGGAAAAATATGGGTAAGAATCGTGCACGTAGGTTATTTTTAATAATTCCTCCACTATGCCTTAAACAATATATGTTACACTAATCTTTCTATTCGACTAATTGGTCGAGTTGATATTTTGACCAAACACCGAATGCAATGTGATACTCTCTTGCGTGTTTATATACATGATTTATCACATGATTTATCACTTAATTCATCACGTGATTCATCACGTACCTAAATACATATCGAGGATTACGAGCTTAATCACGTGTTCATAATGTGATCTGGTACATACTTTAACACATGATTTAGCATATGCTTCGGCCCGTGCCTAAACACATGCTTCATCATGTGATTTAGCACACGATTTAGCATATGTTTCAATAACGTATAGAAATATTTTTAATTCTGGAAATTGTATTACTTATTCATTTTTGACACGAATGTGAACATATACAGAGTGACACAACCGCTATGCACCACTATGCGAATCAGTTTATTCGGAACTGGATAGAAAAATAAAAGTGCAGCAGGTCTCATTCGATGTTAAGTTGTAAGTAGAATTCAATGGTATAGCCAGAATTATTGTAAAATATTTGGCTCAAAAGATAAAACATTTATTTTCCGAAATAAATTTTTTTAGCTAATATTTCTGCCATATTCTTGTAGATGGGATAAAAATAATTCGAAATAGTCGTTTTTGGTTAGCGATAATATTAGTATCCTTTCGTAATAAATATTAAAAATATTCATTATTCATCGTCGCTGCCGAAATTACGAGACTAATATGACCGTTCCAGTTGGGTTCGTCGTCATCACGTTACCGAGCGGCGAGCAGAGTGCGGCCACTTCACTCCGGTCTCCCATGATCTCGGAAAAAGGTGTTTTTAGATTACGGAGAATACCGACTATACGGAGTTTTGTCATTTTGTTGATATCGCCAATTGAGATGGAGGATAATAGATGGCATTAGATGAATATTTCCAGCGCTGCATCATTATTTTCAATCGCAGTAATGTAATATAAAATAATTCAGATATAATTTATATTATAACTAATCGAAAAGTTTTACTAATTTTAATAGTAAAAATGCCGCAGGTTTTTTCCTATTATCACAAGAATCAGATACTAGATGAACTATTTTTTGATCTTGCTAATACTTACAGCTAATAATGATTTTTATCTGTCAGTAAAAATGATTATTAGAAGTTCGTGAGAAGCAAGTAGAATACGAACCTACATAATTATTTTTTCCGAAGTGTAAAATTAAATTGCTCAATTTTAGCCGCTGAGCAAATTTAACTTTGTCATAACATTCGTTCTTTTCGTTACTATTTTTCATAGAATGATTATTTTATGGAATATTTGTTTTTATTGTCGTATATCTGATTTTATAAGTCAATTTTCCAAAATTTTGTATTCATCGTATTTGTTTGAATACTTAATTTATAGTTTACCTCGTTAAAAAGGATTCTGCTGCATATTTTGAAAAGTTAACTCAGATTTTTCGAGCAAAGTGTAAGCCAAGATGTACTCTTCTAAGAAGGTTATAGAATACAGAATATTTAAACTAGTAGTGCAGGTGCTTGACATTGCAGTTTGCGAGCTGTGTACGTCTAAGTATTAGTTCATTATTATTATTATTATTCGTGCATAGGGTCGCCGATGATGTTGTTCAGTTAATTCTCTCCATAGTTTTTTGTGTCTAGGTGGGGAATGTAGCCATACACGAGAATGTACAGATATAAATCGTACAATTTGAAACTAATAAAATTATCATGAACAGAGTATACGTGTTTCTTCCTGCAGAGTTCATATTTCAGACTGAGTTTCTTAGGTTATCATAGACAGACTCTTAGCTCTACATCGATGTACGACAGAAAGGATGTAAAGAAGTATGAAAAAAGATATAACAGAAAGTATACCTAGAAGTATGGACAATAGTATGGCAGAAAATATGCATAGAAGTATAGACAAAGGTATGGTAAAAAATATGCCTAGAAGTATGTCGAATAGAACAGATATAAGCCGTGTAGTTGGTATCAATCAAAATTATCATTAAAGTATTCATGTGTGTAATTGCATAGTTGATTTGAGAGCGTGTGTGCCTAGGGTCGCTAAACATTATGTCCAGTAATTCGCTCCACAGTTCTTTGTGTCTAGGTATGGAATTCTGTTGCACTCGACGTCTACGTGCATAGGTACGAATGTTATTACAAAGTTAAATTTGCTGAGCGAGTAAAATTAAGCCATGTAATTTTACACTTTTGAAAAAATAATTATGTATATACTCTATTTGGTTCTCTCAATCTTGGCATACTTTCTGCCATACCTTTGTTCGTACTTCTAAGCATACTATTTGACATACCTTTCTCCATACTTTTCGGCATACTTTCTGCCATACCTTTTCCCCTACTTCTAGGCATACTTTCTGCTATACCCTTTTTCATACTTCTTCGCACCCTTTCTGCCATACATCGACGTAGAGCTAAGAGTCAGTGTATGATAACCTAAGGAACTCAGTCTTAAATATGAGCTCTGTAGGAAGAGGCACGGATACTTTGTTCATGATAATTTTAATAGTTTTAAATTGTAAGATTTGCATCTGTACATTCTCGTGTTTGGCTACATTCCATGCCTAGACGCAAAAAACTATGGAGAGAATAAACTGAACAACATCATCGGCGACCCTCTGTACGAATAATAATAATAATAATAATAATAATAATAATAATAATAATTAACTAATAATTAGACGTACACGGTTCGCAAAATGCAATGCCAAGCACCTGCACTACTAGTTTAAATAATCTATAACCTTCTTAGAAGAGTACATCTTGGCTTATACTTGCTCGGAAAATCTGAGTTAACTTTTCAAAATATGAAGCAGGAATACTTTTTAATGAGGTAAACTGTAAATTAATTATTCAAAAAAATAAGATAAATACGAAATTTTGGAAAATTGTCTTATAAAATCGGATATACGACAATAAAAACAAATATTCCATAAAATAATCATTCTGTGAAAAATACTAACGAAAAGTACGAATGTTACTACAAAGTTAAATTTGCTCAGCGGCTTAAATTGAGCAATTAAATTTTACACTTGTGACGAAACGTCACCAGCGGATATATTGAACTCACCGCGCGCAGCAGTTCGCCCATCCGGCCGCTAGGTGGCGAGGGCCAAGACGCGATTAGAAAAGTATATATATATATATGACCGCGAGAATCCGATTAGGCAGCGTTTAGGTGAGCTAGCTCTGGTGGACTAGTCCATTCGATCTCCCACGTGAAATAGGTGGTTTCGCCTTTCTCACCCGTACCGTAACCTGTCCGTGGATACCGCTACCTGAAGACATTTCGCCAATACAGCAGCTAGGTAGGGGTGTCTCCGGTTGCACACTTGTAAATAGACGCGTTAGATGCATTTCGTATCTAAATCACTTAGCTTTAAGTAGACTTTACGATCGCGCCTAAAAGTGGCCTTTAAGTTCATTTGTATAATTAATGGTTAAGTTTATTCACTAAGATTTATCTCTATCTAAGCTGCAAATGTCTGACAGACGGTTCTCCGGATATTCTCTGTTATAGTATACCGACGATTGAACTCTGTAAAGCATACTCGAGAGGCCCGGCCCGAGCACCGAGCTCGACCATTAGTTTGTTCAATAAATATTCATATTCTTTTGTTACATATTAAATCACGAGTTTAAGAGTATCCTTTCGAAACCTACATCATCCTCCGCGAAAAGTTAACTGCAGTCCTAGTATAACACGGCTGTGGGAGTAGACCCGCGCGTGGAGTACGCTGCACTAGCTGCCACCTTAGTACATGCCTACCTCTAAAGTTACACACTTTTGAAAAAATAATAGTGTCGGTTCATTCTCTACTTGGTTCTTTCGAGCTTCTAAATAATACAGGCCCACAAAAAAAAAGTTTTCTGCGTCGTAGACCAAACCACGTGAATTTAATGTTTTTGGGGTCGCTGAATCCGAATTCGTGGTCCATTTGACCCGGTCACCTTAGGGTCAAGGTCAGGCCAAGGTTAAATTCAGAAAATAAATGGCAAACAAAGTTAACTAGTATAACTATGTTTTCTGGGTCGCTGAATCCGAATCTGTAGTCCATTTCACCCGGTCACGTCAGGGTCAAGGTCAGGCGAAGGTCAAATTCAGAAAATATATCGCAAACAAAGTTAACTAGTATATCTATATGTATTTGAGGTCGCTGAAACCGAATATGTGGTCCTTTTGACAAGGTCACATCAAGGTCAAGGTCAGAAGAAGGTCAAATTATAAAAAATGTATCGCATAATTCAGGTGTTTCATGTACTAAACTATATGATTTCGTTTGTTAAATATTATACATTATATATTGCTTATCAATATTCGACAATGTTATTTGTTGTACGACCCTTAATTACGGAGTACAAGGGTCGCAAAGTTTAAACTATGATTATAATACGTAACACTCAGCGCACGCACACATGTACTCTATACGTGCGCTCCCCACCCTATCACTTAGCGTGACTTGGGCGAGCAAGCGGCAGCGGCTGACTTGCTCGCCCTCTTCTTCTGCCGACCACCGCAGCGAACAGACTGTGCGATACGAGCACATGGCTCGCTATACAAAACCTTTCTCATTTATTCTACATTATATAAACATTTGTAATACTAATAATAAATAAGTCAGTGTTTCAATTACTCAGCAGACCATACCTTAACTTTAACATCGTTAAAACGTGCCATGAATTCCATGTATTTTTTTCCGCTGAAAATAATCCGCAACCCGATTAACCCCTACACGTCAGAATTTTTTTCTAACCTCAAGAAATACCTCAAAATCCACCAAAACCATCAAATACATTGCTTTATCTGTAAAACTATCTCTAAAATCCCATAACCACTCAATCCCACGACCCTTAGATACCTCAGGACCTTACCTCAATAACCCCATTACCCAATAAAATCCGATTATCCCATAACCCGATAACTCCATAACCTAAGACAATCTGCTCTTCCTTACTCTTTTATCCTCAAATGACCTGTGAAGTGGATTGCGTTTGCGCTTTTTACTATTGTTAATGTTCTCTCTTTTTAATGTCCAACAGTAGTCAGCCATGATATGTGCATTCCACCTACCCTATGAACGTCTTTCCATTTCCTTCATATCTTGATGAAAGCGTTCTCCTTGTTCTTCGCTGTAATCCCCAAGATTTTGTGGGAAGTTATCAAGATGCGAATCGAGAAAATGCAATTTGTAACTCATCACAGAATTAGTTTGAGTATCTTAAGAACCGCACAAATCTGCCAATTGTGTTCTGTGTATTTAATGGGGGAAAACACGTTAGGAGACTGATTATTATTGTTTTTTCATGATTTTTTTAGAAAGGAAGAATCAATTAGAATGAAACAGCATTTTAGGAACATTTTTTATATATTTTGAACTATTTTTACAAATTATTTGAAATGATTCGGCCCACAAATAACAGAGATTTTAGTTGTTGACTGGCGTGGGTAGTAGCCAATCCAATTTTCATCTGAAATCACACAGCTTGAAATTTCACATTAATAACGTAGTTTTCAAGAATATGAACCTCAACGGAGGTAAAAATAATGAAAATTACAAATTTAGTAGGTGTTTGAAAAAAATTTTCAATTTTCACCATTTTTTTTCGTTGATTATGCAATAAAAAAATACCTTTAAAAATATAATATCACCTCTATTTTTGGTTCACATTCTTCGTAATATAATAAAGAATCATGACATTTAATTTAAAGATGATCGTTTCATTACTTTTTGAGTGAGAACCCACGCCATCTTGAAAAAAGTCATTTTTAGAAAAACGCGATTGAAAAAAAATTCTGAAAAATTATAAATTAAACGGCATTATCAATAATATCAAGTTCTTACCAACTAATCAGCTATTCCTGCACCATATAACA
>UELU01077896.1:0-12346 GCA_900490025.1 Megastigmus dorsalis
GTGTTAGTACGCGGCTGTCTGTCGCAGAACACACAAAATTTCTTCTGCTCCATGTCTAAAGTGTTGCCCTCTTGCGGGAATAATTAATTCGTTCAACCGCGACGATGTATGGTGAAGAGCACTTGAGCAGAGCAAGCCGAACGTACGCACTTATATTATAAATGTAACACACCTTTTATATACAGTGGTGACATGCGCAGAACTGCCAAGAAAAATGTCGCCCAGCCTCGCCACAAGAAAGCCTCCAAAGCACCAACAAAAATTCAGCAAATGCAATGCAAGCGCAGCACCCCCAGTTGTGATAACGATGGAGATGATGGCTTGCATAAAGGCGCATGCAAGTTATCTGCAACAAAACGCCCGTAGGCAAGAAGGCAGCAGTACCAAAGCCAAACAGCGAGAGCGAGCAGAAAAGCGTGTGTCTGTTAGACTTACCGAGAGAGAGAGAGAGAGGGAGAGAGAGAGAGAGATATGTGTTTATTTGCATACAGGTACAAAATTAAGTGGTAATAATAATTTTTTCTTACAGAACATAAAAGACAGTCTTTGTTTTCATTATTCTATATAAGATATTGCACTTACTTACTATCTACGATATCACATATGTTAAACTTTAATATAAAAATCAGTTAATACAAAATCAGTCTTCAAAATATTTAACAAGTAATATCACAGAGCGTCTTATCTTAAAATACAAACAAACAAGGTAAATTAAGCGGTCTGTATCTATCGGTCAATTGTATTCTAAAATTAAAACTTTTACTCATTTCACACACACACACACCCAATCACGCCAATAAATACACTCACACAATTAAAAACGATGTATAGGGGCAAAACAGAATAAATTAACATAAAGAAAACCCGTCCGTCTGTCCCCCGTGTGGGTGAAAACTATTTTATGTTTGATGCACTAAGATAACAGGCTTCGTTTCTGGAAGACCAGGAATCGAGCTCGAGGAGGTGTTTAAGGATCGCCGTCTGAAATCCGTGCAAAGATGGAAGATTGCGCAGATTTTGCGGCAGAGAGTTCCAATAACGCGCACATTGAACTTGGAAAGATCTCATACCAGTTTCCGTGCGCACTCTTGGCACAGAGAGTTCTTGTGCATCACCCCTGCTAGTGCATCTGGACTGATGTTTATGAAAAAAAGCCGCTAAATAACTTGGTTCATTGAGTCGAAGGATTTTATACATAAGGATGGCGGCAAAATACATCCTTCGACTGTCAACGCGCAACCAGCCCATCTACTTTCTATAGGGTGATGTGCTTATTCCTCCTACACATGTGTTATTCAGTTTCTGTAGCCTAATTCTTTGCTCGTCGGACGCGTCAAGACACACCACGGCGCAATAATCAAGATGGGGGAAAACTAGAGCTTCAACCAGCCTTCTGCGTAAGGCCTCGGTGGTACATGCCCTTATAAACCGCAGGCTGTAAAGGGCTTTATTGACTGTTTTCGTTACACAATCGATCTGCGGTTTCTACGCTAATTTACTATCTAATGTAACAACGATTGGTATCGATGTGGGCCGAGCGCACAAATCGTGCCATATCAGACAGGCGAGCTATGCCGTCCAGAAGTTCCCCCGCAGGAACTTACAGGTAAATCTGGAGGTCATCGGCATATAAAATGTGCTTGACCGTCCCACGATCAAAGAGGTCTTTAAGGTTATTGATATAGAGACTGAAGAGCGAAGGCTAGAGGACCGACTCCTGTGGTACACCTAAATTTGTCTCAACCCACGAAGAAGAACCATTTTTAGATAAAACGCGTTGAGTACGGCCTTGTAAATACGACTTAATCTACAGGAGTGCAGACCTCGAGAACCCGAGCTCGCGTAGTTTGCTCAACAGTCTCGAAGGGGAGATGGTGTCAAATGCCTTGCTGAAGTCGAAGAGCAACAGCAAGGTGATCATCCTTCGGCCAATGCCTATACGATATTAAATATACAAAAGATTAAACTCTCAACTAAGTTCTTCTTCATAGGAATAGAAAGGGCGAGTTTATAGAATTTGAGGGTACGAAGAGAACAGTAGACAAGACGTAGAACTTGGTTAACGTGCGGTATCCAGTTGAGAGTGGGGGTAATTATAACACCAAGATTCTTTACACTGGAGGCGTATGGAAGAGAGACCCAGAGAAGAGACACTTTGAAATGAAAGCCTCGCTGCCAAGGAGCATCACCTGCGTCTTCCCGAGGTTGAGTGAGAGACCATTGTCATCGGGCCACGCGGCCACTGCGTCTGCTTCACGAGTGATTGTCGCGATCCCTTCCTGAAGGTCGGCGGGATAAAAGGAGTGGTAGATCTGGGTGTCGTCGGCAAAGATCATATGCCGTGCGACGCTCAGAACGGAGGGTAAATCGTTTATGAAAACGATGAAGAGAAGTGGCCCAAGGACGCTCCCTTTCGAGACGCCAGCCATAACTCTCACCCATTCTGAGGTCGAGCTACCCTCGTCCATCACTGCCTGTAGCCGATCGTGAAGATAGGCATAAAACCAGGCAAGAGAAGCGTCTGAACACATGAGAAGTTTTACCTCTTGAAGCAAGAGTCTGTGGGGGACTGAGTCTAGAGAGAAAGAGAGAAAGAGTGGGGGAAGGGGGGGGGGTATAAGAAGAATTGTTCGAACCGGTATTCGAAGATTCGCATGCTTTATTCTTAACCCATACAAAATTTCGCGCGTACTTACTCGGTGCAAAGAGTGTGCCACGCAGAAAATCCTTGCATCTATCCTTGAGTGTGAACGGCAGGTCGGTCCGCTCATCCGCAAAACCCTGACGAAAATGTGGGACTTTCTTCTCGTAACACCGCACGCTGCTCGCTGCTTAATTTTCCTAGGAGATGTTCCTCGTCGTCTCAGTCACAGTGTAGCTACACTCCACACACTCACCACACTGCTCGAAGCTCTCGGTAGCTTCTCGCAACGTGGCACCGAAAAATACACAATTTGACCGACTCACGTCCGTACGTATTCAATGCTGCGGTCTATTTCTCGAATAGCTCAAGCGCACGCTGCGATCTTCGCAATCGCATAATGTCTCTCTCGCTCACACTGGCAGACACCTGCTGCAGCACCCCCGGTAGGTGTTTCCCTTGCTCGCGCCAGGTAATTAACCTAATTAAACGTTCGTGTTCAGTCCTTGCTCGCGTAATCTTTAGATATTTAATAATCACGCGTCATACCCTCCTCCCAGACGTCGGTGAGCCACGAATTAGATACTCAGCCTAAATCGCGAGTCAAATCATAAGGCTGGGGTTAGAATAGAACCAATCACAAGACTCCGACATAATAGAAAAATTAAGTATATTCAAAAAAAGCAAACAAAGCATATAATGAGATGGAAATAAGAAAATAATTATAAAAGAAAACTAAGTCACGAGAGTGATTTCCTCTTACTGACGGAGGAAACCCCGGTACTGACCGCGGCGCGGGCACATGTCCGAGCTGTTTACACGGAAAAATCCACAAACATAGCAGGTGAAATGCTCTGGGTGAGTCTCGCAAGCCTCACGACTCACCTGCAACTTCTTATCGCCGAGTTCAGTGAACAGCGGCCTGCACTGAATGTTATCAAGCTGGCGCTGTTCATACTCGTTGCGGCAGCGCTACTGCTGCTTCCGCTCCTTTCTTCGCGCGACGATTCGCTACTCCTCCGCCCTCAATTCCTGGAACCTTTGTTCTTTAAGTTACTGGCTCCTTTCCTCCTGTCTTCTCTGGCTCATCAGTGAGGCGCGCTTGCGGCTGGCTGCTTTCATACAGGCACTTAGTCGCGCCTGCTACGCCTGACATTCAATAGGAGGGAGGCCTTATACTAAGACTTTGCGTCCCCCTCTCCTCACTTTCCAAAGGCCTTGATGTCACGGTGGATGAGTTGGAGCTCTTTTGGTGGCGGTTCGGAGTCACTGTTACAGTGAACACCACTCCTCGCTGTGGATCAGCTGGCCGCCGGCAGTACCTGCTTCCTTTCCTTTTGCCGATGAAGAGACAATATGGGATTAGGCAACCCCCCTCACTTTTTTTTTAAGCTCCGTCTCTTCTACACCGTCCTTAGACTCCGATGAAAACCTAGCGACGACTCTGGGTTGGAGGGAGTCCTACATCTCTCTTCCCTGAAATTACGGGACGTTGCAGCTCCGCTGCCGTCTCGGTGGTGATGGAGAGCGTCTCCTGGTCACTCCCCTCTGTCGATAATTTTGCGGTAGTCTTGGCGACTGACGCTCCGACCTCCGGATCAAACGTCCTCATTCCATATTGGAGGAGGTGTTCTGCCTCCTGCTCGAGCCCAAAGTTCATGCAATTAGGCTATACATGTCCGAATACCTGCTCTTTTCATCGCTGATTGAACTACAAGGAAAAGGACAAAGAAACAGACGGGGCGAGGAATTAGACTTGGCTTGCATCTCGGCATTGCGCACGCATCATTCGCAGTGGAAACGCCACTTGAGGATCAGCATTTTTTGCTTTCCTCGAACCGGGCGGACCCCCTATTATCCCATTCTGTCCCATTATCGGGAGATCCAAATCAGAGACATACGCACCTTACGAACTATGCGAGTATCGCTTTGCCTGTAGCACGGTGAAATGATATTACTTCCACTCATATTGTGAATAAATCTTGGAATATCAAGATGTATTTAAACCTCTTTTTAGTCCTTCGAAGCGGGTCTATGATGTTGCCTGAGTTATGTTATTGGTCGTAAGAGAGCCCGATCGCAGGTGATGGAACACGCTCAAACACACACACAACGAAATAAATAAGGTAAGTAGTTTAAGATTCTTTTTATTGACGCACGTCTTTACAGCTTGGATGTCCGACAGAGAGTCGACCAATCGACGGTACGAGGGTGATATTCTATTGTCTTTTGTATGATCTTGTTCATCTTCCTTGTCTTCCAGGTCACAGGAGTAGTTGGACAATGTTTAGTCTCTTGGTTTTTTGACATTCCACAGAGGTGATAAGGTGGTCGAGCGATCGACTGTTAAAGAAAAGATCCTCGGAGGCTGTATCATATAACCCCTGCGATATATTGCCATGGTCGCTCCACTGTACGGCGGCCTATTAATCCTGCAGGTGCCTTCTACTCCACCTTACATTGCTGGCAGACTTGGTATTGCCATGCATATTCGCCGACGCACACATCCATGCGTGGCCAATAATGTTGCTACGATATCCATTTTGATAATCATATCGGCCGTTTTGTCTAAGTGACTCGTGAGCGCTTTGACTAAATCTTGCAGTGTGCTGCTGTCAGAATTTCTGACTGAGTCTCCTTTTTCTACTGTGGCAGCCCAGTGGCTGCCACTTTTACATTCAGGATAGGCTTTACAGCTTTACCTCCTTGCGGTCTGTATTCTACCGCGGGCATCACCGCTTTACTTAGAAAAAGTGGCGTTCTATCACCTTTCTCTCTCTCTCTACCACTCTCTCCAGGTGCACTAGCAGGGGTGATGCACAATAACTTTCGGTGCCAAGAGTGCGCACAAAAGCTGGTATGAGATCTTTTCAGGTCCAGTGTGCGAGCTATTGGAACTCTCTCCCACTAAATCTGCGCAACCTTCCATTTTTGCGCGGATTTAAGACGGCGATCCTTAAACACCTCCTTGAGCTCGATCCCTAGTCATCCAGAGACGAAGCCTGTTATCTTAGTGCATCAAATATAAAATAGTCTTCACCCACACGGGGGACAGACGGATGGGTTTTCTTTATGTTAATTTATTCTGTTTTGCCCCTATACATCGTTTTTAATTGTGTGAGTGTATTTGCTTACTTCGAGTTTGAGTTTTCGAATGTAGGCTTCATTTGACGAACATTATTCATTTCTTTTAACGAAAAATATTCTTGGAAGCGGTGGAAACCTCCGTTTTCTTAGCTTTTTTGGAAAACGTATCCATATTTCGTATTAAATGTTAATAATTAGATCTTTGAAAAGAGTGTCGTTAAAATAGGAAAGCTGATCGGTCGAGAGCCTATCAGATGCGCTTGTTCTCCCGAGCTGCTCATCGAATTACTCTCGCAGACTGCTTGCTATGGCGTCTAATTTTTACACAACCTTTTACCGTTTATGAGTCTGAGATTTCGAACGTAAGCTTTGTTTTATCTCCAACATTTATTCCTGTTGTCAGAAAATATTCTCTGAAGCCTGAGGAATCTCCATCTTCTACGTTTTTTATCTGCACACTGTACACACAAAATAATCGAGAGAAAATCGAACAAAATTAAAGAATTAGGAGCAATAACAGACAGTTTACTAATAAAGAACAAGAATTTCGAAAAAAGTTACAAATTTGTTTATAATGAACTTGCTCTGGTCGAGAAAAGTAATCGGACCGAGAATATTAAATTGAGAACTAGCATTCTTTCGTTTGAATTTCATGTAATTCAATGATTTGATATTAAACATTAAACTTAATAAAATGACTAATAACCGTACATCCGCGAACTTTTTGGCCGAAATAGGGTTAATGTAGGAGGAATTCTATTTCAGAAATTATCAATAAGTGTTAAAATTGTAAAGGAGCCACCGGCGCAAAATTGACACGTTTAAAATTTCAAGTGACACTAATAACGAAATTCGGAGGTTTAGAAACCAAGCTAATATTTATCTTAGTCCAAAAAATAATAAAACCAAATAATAATAAAATAAAATTGCAAAATGAGGATCCATTCGCAGCGCGAATAATTAAGTTACTTATACCTCATTCAGTAATTATTAAGCTAATTATTGAATTACATGAAATTTTCGGACACATCAGAGCTAGAATAATATATCTAATAATGTTAGAATATTTCGATGCCCCTAAATTAAGAAAAATTGTAATTAAAATATTACACACGTGTGAAATATTTGAATTCATTTGTACGATAACTTGTAAATATTCAAAACTACACTTTTTTACAGATGTTCATTTACAGATCGGTCAAGGTAATGGAGGTGCGGCAGAAAGAACTCATCGATTTATCATTCAACGTAGCTCCTAACGACACTATCGATGATTCGGCGTAGAAGGGCTCGAGATCGTAGCTACTATCTATCGTACTACGCCTCTATCGAGGTCTTTAGCGGGTCCACACAAAAGTCTTTGTCGTGACCGAGAACCAATAGATTGTATAGGTTGAACTATTGAATCCGAAAAATTTAATTATGGACCGTAGTGGATGTCGTATAGACCGATACAGAATTTTGATGTAGGGGAGTTACGGAATATGTTTTTCAGTGCGCAAAGTGCAAGTGATTTTGATATCGATGATACTTTAATGATCAAATGTAATATAGTAAATAATATAGTAGGTCGTGGACGTGTGCGTTTAAGTGAAGAGTGTGCTAAAACGGTCAATTTTATCTATAAGGAACGATGTCGCCCTCTATCTGCCGCGATCTCTAGCTACTGCTTTGGTTCATGCAGTTAGAGGACAATTGCGCCCGAGTGTGTTAGACAACTATTGGAATCAAATTAGAAGACAAAATAGTCGAGTACAGAAGAAAGCAGCTCTGGATCACATTAATTTGGCGCAGAACAGTGTACATGCGACCGGCTGCGAGCTCGAGGAAATTCACCGATTTCAGATTTCTCTCGCTCAGAGAGTTATTGCCACAGTTGTGTGCTCTTTTAGGAATTTCGGAAGAGGGGATGCACCTATTTACGACGGAACAAAATATGTAATACACACTTACAAAAAATCGACAGTCTAAATTATTGTTATATGCCTTTAAGCAGTTTGCCTAAAGCTTACGGACTGTCAGAAATTGTAAAAGGTACTTTTTCCTACTTATTTAATACACCGGAAAATCAATTTTACATTGGCCCACTACTACCTATAAATATGTACGCTCCTGACTCTATGAGTACCAAGCATCGAGAAAATTTTTTAGACTTTGTCAGCGTCTCCGAGCAGCGGAGAAAGAAAGTTACACCGACACCACAAGTTTTTCAATCATGGCATCGGATGAGCGGCAAGTACAAAAAAGCGAAGAAAAAGAAGTGAGTGTCGTAGAGAAGGAGGAGGTGGAAAAAAGTAGCGCTCTACACTCTTTAATCGATTTGCTGCCGCTTAAGATGCACGTTTCTGGCTATAAATTTTGTGGACCGGGCACCAAACTCACAGAATGACTCGAACGTGGTGAGGTGGGGATCAATCCTCTGGATCGAGCCTATTGTGACCAAGAGTGCAAAAAGAGTTGCTGACGCTTTTCAGCGAATTTTGGCCAGGAGTAATGAGAGGAAACCGCTAGGACTTGAATCGGACAAAGGAAAGTAGCTTGTTGGATCAGCAATGCAGGAATTGTTGAAAAAAATTGAAATAAATGTTAGGGTTGTGCGGAGCCCCAATACGAAGATAGCTATTGTAGATAGGCTCATAAGAACTATAAAAGAACGAATGTGGCGCTATTTTACGCATAAAAATGCACGAAGAGTCATTATTACCGCAACTTTTGCAACCGAACAACCACACCAAACATTCTGCCACTAAGATGACTCCCGCATCAGTGACTCTGTACAATGCTGCAGAAACACGACAAAATTTAAATTTACGCTACGGCAACATCAAACCGAGGCAGGCTAAATATAGTGTGGGCGACTTAGTGCGGGTCAGTCGAGCGAGGAACGTTATCGCGAAAAGCTACGAGGGTGGGTGGACATAGGAGCTGTCCCAAATTGCAACAATTTCATTAACTCGTCAGCCGCCGGTTTACATTTTGATAGATTTGATAAACGAGGATATTGACGGTTTTTTCTACGAGGAGCTCTAGCTAGTTAAAACAGATTCGAACAAATTGAATAAATTTTAGCGTTTGAAATTGAATAAATTTTAAAAACTATATAGGTAAAGGTCGGACAAAGGAGTATTTTGTTCGTTGGAAAGGGTATCTCGACAAATTTAATTTTTGGGTCAAAGTTGGTGTTTTGAAAAAAATTAAAAATAAGAGATCAATTTTATATCGTATTTTCACATAGCTACCGCAGCAATTACAACTACACGGTTTGTGGGCAGTCGCCCTTATGGAGCGTGCAGAAGAGTCTAGTGTTTTAACATTGTTTATAAGGACTGGTATTTATCAAGATGTCAAAACTCTCGTAGACGAAATAAATAGTCTGGACAGTGTAAAAAATCATTTGAAGTTTGAGGTCGAATAAGGAGGATACGTTTGAATTTACCGAATTTGTAAAGAGTCTGTTTGCAATCAGTTGGAACACAATTTATCTGTGTCCAAGAGGCTAAAGAAAATTCTTGGAAATATAAACTCTCGTATAATCGTCATTGATAAACCGATAATTAGCAATCGATAGGCCAATTTCTCTAGTGGTCTACCTATAATGTTAATGCTCTACAGCGTACTCTTGGAGCCGTATATGACAGGAGACGTTTAATCGCGCCTATTGAGAGCTGTTTCTATCAACTTTGATAATTACACATATGGTGGGGTAATGATTAAACATTTCTCACCCTCTATGTACCTACCTTTGCTATTCAATACGTTTCGTACGATAGAAATAGATATTAGAGATCAACTTGGCGAACCAATACGGCACGTTGACGGCTACACTACACTTTAAACGTATAAAGTAAAGATGAGTCGCTACGAGGAATACTTTGACAGGCAAGTAGGCGATGGTGGGGTAAGAAGTCGCAGTGGTGGGTTTATTGGCCGTATCTATGCTGGCTCGCCCTACCAGATAGGCCATATTGGCATTGGCTCTATTGTCGCTGGAATATTCAGGTGGATTCTCCCACTCCTTACCGTCAACTTAAAGCTGTTGGTAAAGAGGCTTTGCATGTAGGCTTGAACGTTATGTCCGATGTTACTACGCAGAACACACCGCTTAGAGAATCATCGAGAGCGCAACCGTGTGAGGGAGTCTGGCCAGGGTTTCAAGAGAAAGGCCAAAGAAAAGCTGGATGAATTGATGGAGAGGTGCGGTTATAAAGCCGGCACAATTGCTTCAGAGTCTGAGCAGAGTGTAATCCGGTCAAGTGGGAGGAAAAAAAGGAAACTGAATAAAAAGTATGTCAAGAAGAATAAAAATGCAACAAAGGGTCGAGTGATAAAAGAGAAAAGGAAGAAGAAGAAGCAGAGGAAGAGTAGTAATCGATCTACCAGAGACATTTTTGGGTAATAAGGATGGCTTTCCTACACACCCAATCGTGCGGATGCCTAAAATCTGAATTACTTCTGTTTGAAATTCTGCCTACTCAGACGACGATTGAGGGTTCGTATTCAATGCAGCATACGCCTACATCCTCGTTAACCGACGACTCACAAATAGCATTTGTAATGCCGGGAAATGTCGAGGAGTACAGTGATCTTGCTTATACCATGCTCAGTTTAGCTGTATCTCTCAGATGTATGACTATTGAAGATATTTTACCCGAGGGTTCTGAGGCTTTAATGAACCTGTCCACAATTTCATGTTCTCATTATTCAATCAAGTATATGTCTTTTTCAATCAAAAACCTGTGTCGCCGTCGAATAATGCATACGCCTACAGAGCATACAACGAGACACTGCTTAATTTCAGTCCTGCTGCAAAGGCATCACACTTGACGAGTGTGTGCTGCTCGCTCACAGTAAGGCACTTTCAAAAACAACTGCTAAATATGGAAGCACAATAAGTGGTTGACACAGCATCATCATGGCCTCGACTACTTTGAGGGAGAAATATCGTTAGAAATTATGTACAAAACTCTGAAAGACGTTACGAGTAAAGTGAAGAAAATGTATGTTCAAGGTAAGAAAAAGTGGCTGGCCTTGCATAAAATAACATAACGGGAGATTATTAATTTGCACTACGACAATGATTACTAATCATTTACCAAGTTGCCGTGGACCGATAACTACTGCCTTCAGCATGCCTTAGAAAGTCAGTACCTTTAATACAGTTGTGCTTTAAATAATGCTTATAGATTAAAAACCTGGCTAAACATGCGTGAGTAAAAGTCTTGCGCAGAATTTACTTATACATTACCACTACAGCTTTGCGCTGAACAGTCTGGTAATCCTGAAACATTTATCGCTGATTTAATCGCATACTGTGGGTGTCTTCCCGGCCAATCAGATCCCGTGTGTATGAACGAAACTGACAGCATTTGTTTTTAATACCGACAGTCATACAAAACCTGGTATGTCAAAAACATTGTAAAAAATTCCGGTGTAATACTGCGCAATTACAAAGTGAGACGTCTAACGTGTGCGGTCAATTTTGCATAATGTTCTTCATGTTGCATTACATGAGTGCAGGCTTAGGCTTCCAGAAATTTGTCAACAATTTTTCCACCGTCTTACAAAAAATCGCTGGAATGATGACAAAGTCTTTACCGGGAACGGCGGATGTTTCGTCAACTGTCTGCAAAACTGCAGTTCTAAGATGTCGTTGATATAGATCTTGGATTGACATGTGCACTTTTAGTGTCCCCCACCAATGATTTATACAGTATATAAGCTGTATCTCTGGGGGTCTCAACACACCAGTCGGCCAGTAGAGACGCTCCGTGAAGTACTCTGAGAAGTTGGACCGGAATCAGCCGCAAAGTTGTAATTGGGAACGTTTACCCATACTATTCAATCCGGTATATTATTTGAATAAATCGTGTACAAAGAGCTATGTAGCTCATCTACAGTACGCGAAGGAGCACATAGAAAAAGACGAATTAAGCTCCTATCAACCGTTTGGGTTTCTAAAAGGCCTAGACAACTTTGGTGTGTCGTTTACTTTGGACGGCTGGAAAAACTTCAAGAAATTATTTCTGGATATCGACAGATACTTCAGTGGTCTTGGTGACGAGCTGAGAGATTAGAAGGCTTTCGGCGATTCGTGGAGTCTACGATTCACCTTTAGTCATGCAGACAAGGCTATAGAATTAAAGCACGATCAGCGTCCATTATCCTCATCGACCGGCACTGAGATTAAGAAACCACGTCGCAGTATTATTATAAAAAAAGTGACATTTGATCGATTGGAGGAGTTGTCAAAGTGTTATCGACCTGTACTAAGCTGTAAATTGATGAAGTATCTAAATAATAAATAATGCAAACTTTACATAGAATTGATATATTTATAAAGCACCTTTATCACTAATTATACCCTTTTTCCATGTCACAAAAAATTAGAAATAAGTTTTAATTTTAAACAAATAATTGTTGCTTTTTTCTAGTAAATTTTTATTGATAATTAATTTTGATATTATCTTAAAACGACTTTTTACTTAATTTATATATATATATATAATTAGTGATAAAGGTGCTGTATAAATATATCAATTCTATGTAAAGTTTGCATTATTTATTATTTAGATACTTCATCAATTATATATATATATATATATATAATCAATATAAATG
>UELU01077897.1:0-16100 GCA_900490025.1 Megastigmus dorsalis
TTTATTGAGTACATGGATCCGATTACGGCCATGCCGAAGTGCCTGCGTGCTGACCTGGGATTAGCACGTAACTAACTGTGCGTAAGGGCGCTGTCTCTAGCTAGTCAAGTAGTCAAGTCTCTGGCTAGTGAAGTAGCTTACATTGACCCAGTACTATCAGTGATGAATACATTACAATTATCATTGTATTCATATTTTATTATTATTCGTATTATCATATACTATTTATTATTTATTATAATTATAATTATTCTTATCATGTAATTAAATAACTGTAAAGCCAGTGATGATCTTGGAATCGTGGCGAAAACTGATAATAACTGATAAAAATTGATAGCATCTGATAAATAATAAATGAAGATAATAATCGGTAATAATAACTAAGCCATTGTCCAAATTCGTATAATGAATATCAATAATTATACTGGTACATAAAATATAAAAGTGGTCGGGTCTGGAGACTTAATTAGACTACCTGTAAGCATTTTGCTGAATCCAAATCGTCGGCAAAGCATCGTTTTACTGCAGGATCGACTAATTTTGCTGCAACTGCAGAAATATCAACTGCTGAAAATCTCAAAAAAATCAAGGAAAATCCTATAAAGTTATTTGAGAAATAACCCTAGTGGAAATTTATTCATGTTAATAACTGTGGGAAACTTTAACTAAGTGTTAGAAACTCTTATAATATAAAATAGAAACTATTTATAACTGTTATAAAATGTCGAGATTGAGACATTAACAACAATTATAAACAGTTAAACAGTTTTTAACAGTTACTTGCAGTTAGTAACAGTTTCTAACTGTTATTAACAATTATTCACATTTAATCATTTCAAAGACACTTTTACGATCAAAAGGATATAATAAGCGGAATTTATAAATTTAAGTAGCTATAAGTAACTGTTCATAACTGTCAATAATTATTACAAACTGTTTATAAGTGTTTACAGTTGTTATAATTTATTATATACTAAAAATTTTTGGCTATTAAAGGCTATAGCGCAATAAGGTCAAAATTGCCCCCGACTGGATTTTTATTTCATATTGGTCATTCGAAAGCACATATTTGAAATCCTGTTTAGCCAAATTTTCAGGCCTCTAGTTGGTAATAGGGTGCTCCTATCGTAAAAAACGTGGTTTTTCAAAAAAAAATTCTTCTGCTCCACTGTTTGCTCCGAAACATCTGAAATAATTTATGAAAGTGAGTTGATGAGTAGGAAGATACCCTGATTTATTTGAGATTTTTTCGATCAAAACTGATTCAATGATTTTTTAGGTTACGAAGGTCATATTTGGCTAACTTCTATATAACAATTTTTTATGTATTTTTTCATGTTCTTTTAAATTCGATAGTTGATAGATGCTGGAACACTTAAAAATTCTCTACGACTTTTTTCCAGGTCCAAAATTTTCTGAAAATTAAGTATTACTCTGCTACTTTCGTATCTCGCGGCCGAGCAACAAGTAACGCTTTCTTCTTCCCTTCTTTTCCGCGTTCAGCTCCAAATCTTCAAATCTGCTTCTACCTCTGTCACTCTTGCAGTCAGCCTAATCTTTTATCTCGCTCTCCTTTTCTCATCGCGCCGATTATCTGTGTCAGTTTTCATCCCTATCCATCGATTCGCCATCGATCCTTTGCTCTATTTCCGTCGCTTAATTGTTTAACTGCCAAAATTTTCTTCGTCGGCGCAGACTCCCTCTATGACGCGCACAATTCAAACTCACCTAATTCCTGCTGCCAATGTCAAATACCCCATTTTAGACTGTATCTCGAAAGTCACTAGGCTTCTGGCGCTAGGGGATTCCGCGCGTAAGAGTTTGGCGTATGATGCCGTCGTATGCTCGTCAAATACCGTCACGCTCGCTGCCCTACAGGTAATATATGCGGGCGCATCGGTTCCCGATTGTAGACCTCTCTCGTGCTGTCGCACAATCGCCATCTCTCTCTCTCTCTCTCTCTCTCTGGTGCGGGTAGGATACGATAGGGGTCACATCGCATCCTAGCATCGGCATCGGCATCAGTGCGTGAGCAAGAGTCGGCTACTGCGCTCGCTACTGTCGGTCGTCACCTGGCACCTCGTCTCGTCGTCGCTGCTTCTTCGTCGTTGTCATCCAACATCATCGCCGCGGTTTCGTGATAGTACCGGAGGTACTAATCCGCGCATTGTGTTCTCTTGTCTGCTGCTCGTGCTCCTCATCATCGTCGTCGTCGCTTGTTTGGCGGGCTCAGCAGGTCGGCCCTGCGCCTTCCTTTAGCTTCGCTGTCGTGTTCAGGCAAGTGTCGCGTGCATGTCGTATTTTATCCCCGCTCCCCTAAAAAAAAATGCGTATTTTCTCCACGTTAATAAACAATTAAAGAACATAATTTATTCGTGGCGGTGGTGGCGAATCTCGTCGTCGCGGACTCGTTGCCCTGGCAGTATCGCGAATCTAACATCCAATCATGGAGTATGATCGGCGCCGATTATGAAAGGTGTTAAATAAATTAACAAAAATTTTATATAATATTAGTAGAAAATAAATCAGAAAGAACTTTCGCTGGTCTAATAATAATTTTTTATTTATCTCTAGCATTACTGAGATGATATATGATTGCTGCATGTCATAGAATACCGCTATAGCTAATTGAATCAGGTTTGTGCTCAACGTATCATTTGTTTGTCTTATTATTTATACACCTGGACCTTATTAATACTTTAATAATATTTGCTTTCATCTGAACGTACTCCAAATAAATATTTTCACTATCATCCATTAACTCAGCCAGATAACAGATGGCTTGATATAAGTGATAGGTATTCGAAAAACATATTTTCAGATCCCTTTCAGTCATCTCCGGAATGTGAGTGATTTCTTAGGATGTTAACTTGGTCGAAGTAGTGGGCGGTCTAGACCATCTGGCTGTCTCATCTTCTAATGCCAAAGTATTTTCATTTTGATCAGAATTTAACATTTTTACAATGATTATATCCTGCAAACCATCGTCATCTTTATCGATATTTAAACGCTTTCCAAACCGGTTGTTAAGAAAACTTACGATTCTAAAATATGCACCAGCTTTTATTGAAAGTTTACTATCCTACTGCTGATTTTCCAATGTCGTAACGAAACGAAATTCATCAGACTCAGTTGTTGTTGAGTTTGGCCTTTTCTTTTTCAAGGTGGACATGAGAATTTTATAATCAAGACTTTCCAAATAAGGTATCATGTCCCTAAAAACTCTATTCGAAATACAAAGATTTCTCATGAAAGTTCTTATATTATTGAAACGGATTTATTGCCTTTAATAACAAATATTCTATGTTATTAATATTTTGAATGTAAGAGGAACAATTGAGGAGAATGAAGGTTCGTTTAAAAGAAAAGAGAGATGATTATTTTAACGTACGGCTGCTTTATTTTCAAATAACCTGGCTACGCTTTCCCGCAGACGAATCACCACCAATGTTTATTATTAGTCACAAAGATGGCAATTCTCTACCAGATAGCGGAGCGTCTGGCTCTGAAAGGTCTCGCGACCGTACTGATCCTAGTTACAAAATCAATTAAGCAGATTAGCTCGGTCTCGACTCCTTAGTCTTTTGCGCACACGCATACTTCCATACTCATCTATTTACACCTTATTTACATACATTGATATCTATTTTCTCATCTTTCACCTTGTGCGGATATTCATACCTCGCACCTTTCTTCTTTACTTTTCTATTTATTTCATTCTAATCATTTATTACTTTAACTATTTTTTAATCAATTAATAAATCAATAAATCAAGTTATCACATTATCTGGATCTTCCATCACTTTTTTCATAATGCTTGCATCGTTTGCAGCGGCTAAAAATGGACCAGGAATATCTATGACTCCGGCTTTGGTGATATTTGATATTTGATATTTGAGAAAGAAGAGGATAAGGATAGATTGTCGAAACGAAAGGGAGAGCAGAGAGGAAGGAATTTACACAATAGGTGAATGGCTTAGCGAAAGAGAGAGAGTGGACAGATACAGAATACTAGAAAACGCAAAGGAAATGGAAAAGAAAGCAAGAGAGACAGGAATAGAGTTAAAAATAGTGAATGCTAATAGATGGATTAGGATCAATGGTAAAAAGTACGGATGGAACAGGGAGAAAATGGAGCTGGAGAGGACAGATGAGTTAAAAAAGCAAGAATGGAGAGAGAAGAAAGAAGAGAGAAGGATACAAAAGAATCAATGAATAAAAGAGACACTATCGTAAATGTAAATAGGCAAAATAATAAAAAATGTAAAAAATGTAAATCTAAATGATATAATAATAATATTGCGGTTAGAAAGGATGTGCTTAAAATAGTCAATACGCTCATTAAAAAGAAAAGCCATGTACCTCTTGAGGACGCAATAATAAGGGATAGAATTGATAAAACTAGGCGCTTCATAAAAAATAAAAAAGAACTTTTATTCACACGTGCTAACAAGTTTATTTTTAAAAAGTTTTTAAATGATGTTTTGGATAGCGTATTAATTTTTTCCGAGATTTTTGTTTTCAGTTTGACCGTTTTAATTAGTCTGTACGACGATAGAAATTGTGACTTTATTTCTTCTCGCGGTCGCTTATTCAAAATGAGCGCCGCTTGGGTCAAAGGTCGCGCTTGACTGACGCGGCGCGAGTATCGTCAAAGACTCGCGCTGCGACCAGTCATCGCGACACGTCCCCTCTCTTGCTTATCGGCTCGCGAGTCTTCTGCTCTAGCCGCGGCCTAAATCGGAGCACCTACGCGCGACTATTCTGCCGTCTCCTACAACGTGGCCACGTGGTGGATCTACACGCGTTCAATCTTCTAACTAACCACCCAATTATTTTTATATTATATAATTTAAACATTGCTAGTGCAATAAATCTCAATACCATTTATACGCACGGGAATTACATTTATTCACACACACATACACAAAACTCATCCTATCCTCGCGCACGCGGCAATATAAATTCCTCTACTCGGAATTGCGGACGTGATTTCCCGGGAGTTTCCTTCGCTTGTCTACACCGAACAGGAAAGAGCAACGCACGCAATATTTGGTCCTTCAAGCCGGATTTCTGCGGGAGAAAGGTGAGTTTTAAATTCTTAAAAAGTGAAAAAATGCAGTGCAAACCGACTCGTGATTCGAAGACAACTAGGTACCTCGAAAGCAAGTGACATTCCGGGTGTGCAGTGCAGTGGGTGAAGTGATTTTCGCCGTGATACGCTCAGGTATCACACGGGAGGAACATCCCATAGCCTTTCCTCAAAGCAAAGATCAAGGTCGCGGCTAGGAGCACGTGGCACGCAAGCAGCGCTGCCTTACCGACGCGCGCTCATTGCCTTACCTCCGAGGCGGGGCTCAAGTACGCTGAGCTCCGTAAGAGCCGCTATCGTTGAGATACAACGGCGCGTCGAGCGCTCGCAAGTGAGTGCCCGCCGTTCATCTCGCCGCGTGGTCGACGTTTTCCGAGCTTTAACCAAGATCTTCAGCGGTTCGGTGATTGTTTCTCCGCGTATCCTAGTGGTGTGGATTTTTTACAGGACAGCGCCGAGGTCTGCAAGCTAAGTATACTCAGCCTACTAGCTGCTTTCGCTTGGCTCCTTGCTGCACAAGATGCTGACCACGAGGCTGCCATCCTAACTTCACTTTCCAACCACGCTGCATGGACTACAACGCAAGCTACCTTCCAGATTGAGACTTCGCACTGTATCAAGACTCAACCTAACTATCGTAGACTGCTTTTAGCTCTCACTAGCTTAGTAGTTTTAGTATTTCCTTTTTTGAGTGCTTTTCTGTTGCTGTACAATACAACCTCGCTACCATAGGTTATAGCTAACTGCTCTTCTACCAGAGCACAACTTCAGTAGTTTCTCTTTGCTTTAGAAACCTTAATAGCTTTCAGTAGTTAGAATCGCTTATTAGTTTAGCATTAGACTACTTTTTTGTTGCTACACAAAAAAATCCTCGCTGCCAGAGGTTAGCTATTAGCGGCTTGGACCTTGTTTTCGCTTCTTTTGCTTTGATCATTTACCTAGGATGACTGACAGGCGGTTGCTGAAGCAGTTGTCGGAGGGCCAGCTCATAGTAAACTTCTTACGAAACACAGACAAGACTGCAGCTAATCAACAGACCTGGGAGGCTCTATGACAGAGGTCCGCGCTGCTAGAGTTCTACTGGAGGATGGTCTCCAATCGACACTCGGACCTAGACCCCACTGAAGACGAACTGAAGGACTCTCCTTACTCCACTGCTGATCTTTTCAGTGGGTACGAAGAGTCCTACGTGATCTCCAAAGCTGAGTTGGAACGAAGGTTGGCAGCTTTGACTCCTCCACCTGCTCTACCGCCAGGTGTTGAATCCAGACCCTCAGATGTCGGCTCCTCAGCACTGTCACGTATTCCCAAGCTGACACTTCCTCACTTCAGCGGAAACCACACCGAATGGGATACATTTAAGGAGCGCTTCTGCTCGATGGTGAAGGATGTGGCCTTCATATCGCCAGTTCTCAAATTTCAATACCTGCTCTCCTGCTTGGAAGGTCCAGCAGCCAAACGATTGGCCAATCTCGAGGTCACCACTGCGAACTTCGATGTGGCATGGAACAGTCTGATGAAGTGCTACGACAATAGTCGAGTGAGGCAGTCTGCGAGGATGTCCAGGATGCTAAGCCTCCCTCCAGCATCTTAGAAATCTGCCGGCGAGATCACCCGCCTTCTAGTTGAGGTGGAAGAGGGGTTCGGGATTCGAGCCCTCAGATTCATCGGCAGACCAGTAGAGCAGTGGGGCGACTGATTTGTGGAAATATTATCCTCTCGTTTGGACCCTTCTACCAGGGAACACTGGGAGAAATCCTTCGAGGAAACTGTTGGCTTCCCTACCTACCAGCAGATGTCGGATTTCTTGGAGAATCGAGCTCGCTCTCCTGAAGCCTCCAAACCACAACCTCCTCAATAAAAGCAACAGCATATCAAGGGTGTTACTAAATCTAATAAGCTGCTTTCTGCATTTCACAGCTCTTCTCCAGCGGAGTCTACTCCTTCAAGGACAAACCAGGCACGAGGCGGATCCACCATGTGTCGAGGCAGCCACTTCATCGGCTACTACCCATCCTTCCTGTCACTCGATGCGAGCAAAAAGCGCGAATACGTGCAGGGAGCGAGACTGTGCTACAACTGCCTCAGTGCAAAACATCAAGTTGCTCAGTGTGGGTCCAAAGGGCACTACTCGACTCCAGGTTGCCAAGAAAGGCATCATACGCAGCTGCACATGCCCCAATCTCCATTTGCTACGGTGCAGAAGGACTCTTCAACCCCTTCTACTGCTAATATCTCTAAGGTATCTGCCCACACGACTCAGGTAAGCGCTCCACTGCAGTTTTGAAAGCCAAACAAGGGCGGGCACGTTACCCAGCTGGGAACCGCATGGGTCGTGCTGGAGTCTTTCGCGAGAGTCTCCATTGCTGTGAGGGCCTTAATAGACCCTGTCTCCGAGGGATCATTTCTCACTGAGAAGGTGGCACAAGTCCTCTCTCTTAACAGAAGGAAATCATCAGTTCCCATCGGTGGTGTGGGAGGATCATCTAACATAACCTCAAAGTACTCGACTGAGGTGATTCTTAGATCAAAACAACAAGTTGATTTCAATTTGAGTTTTTCAGCACTAATATTAGGCAACCTAACCTCAATACTGCCAAGGAAGAGATGCAAAGAGGGAAGCTAGACGCATCTACAGGGTCTGAACCTAGCAGATCCAGCTTACATTGAGCCATCGAGTATTGACTGCAACTTGGGAGCTGATGTATACTCTACAATATTATTACAAGGTGTGCGAAAAGGAACCATCAACCAGCCAATTGCCCAAGAGACGGTTCTAGGATGGATCTTGACCGGATCAGCTACCATCCGTGCTCCCAGCAGTGCTGCTCAGACTCTGCGCAGCTTCTACACAACCACTTGAACTACGAATAACCTTATTCGCAAATTTTCGGAAATCGAGGAGGTCAACCCAAGGCCACTCCTATCTTCAGAGGAACTAGACTGCGAGAGACACTTCTGCAAGACTCATCGCAGAGATCCTACTGGGAGATTTGTTCTACGCCTACAATTTATCGCTCCTCCTGTGCTTGGAGATTCTCTACGTGCAGCACAGGCACGATTTCTTCAGGTAGAGAGACGCATGGAATCCGTATCAGACTGCCAGACTCCCCCTCCAGCTTCTTATTACATGCCTCACCATGCTGTCTTCAAGTCAGATGTATCTGGCAAAATTCGAATTGTCTTCAATGCTTCAAAGTCCAGCAAAAACGGAGTTTCCCTCAGCGACCGTCTACACATCGGTCAAAAGCTTCAAGCTGACATCATAGACGTCCTCACACGCAGGCGCCTTTTCCCTGTAGTGTTCATAGTCGACATTATCAAGATGTTCTGGCAATTTCTCGTCGACGTCGGGGACAGAGATTGGCTCAGAATAGTTTGGCGAGACTCTCCCCAGAAGGCTCTAGTGACTTACCGTATGTGTACGGTCGTCTATGGCACAGCCTGTACGCCCTTTCAGGCGAATCGAGCCATGCTGCAACTCGCTCAGGATGAGCAAGCCGCCTTCCCAGTAGCAGTTAAGATTCTCAGATCTCACATCTATGTGAATGACATACTGGCCGGGGCTGACACTCTCGAGGATTATCTTTACGCACAAGACCAACTTGTAAATCTTCTCAAGACTGCAGGCATGGACTTGGACAAATGATCGGCAAATCATCCTGGCTTACTTCAGAATCTACACCACTCCACCAACTAACGCCGATATCTTAACGTGGATGACATCGTATCTACACTGGGACTGCAGTGGGATCCGGCTTCATCTGCTATCGAGTCACTCTATGCCCTAACGCCACCTCGGTAACGAAGAGAGCGATGCTCTCCCAAATCGCTCGCCTCTATGATCCGCTTGGGTGGCTGGCACCTATGGTCATAATCGAGAAGATCCTGATGCAACAGCTTTGGATCGCTGGCACGGACTGGGATCAGCCAGCCCCAAAACCGATTCTCGCCACCTGGAATGCTCTCCGAGATCAACTACCAAGTCTTGAGACGCTCCACATTCCACGCTGGGTGTCCACACGAGGAAATTCAAGATGGTATCTTCACGGATTCGCTGATGCATCAAACTATGCCTATGCCGCCGCAGTGTACTTAGTTTCACGTACTGACCAAACCGAATATAGCTCCAAGGTACTAATGGTCAAAAGTAAAGTGGCCCCCATCAAGACGATCAGCATTCATCGTCTGGAGCTCTGCATTGCGCTGCTCCTTGCTCGCCTCATGAGCAAAATCTTCGCAGCTCTTCAATCACCACGAGCAGGCGTGTACTGCTGGTCTGACTCTAAAGTCACCTTGGCTGGGCTGAGCAGTCAACCCTTCAGATGGACGACGCTTGTAGCGAATCGGGTCAGCGAGACGGTCACGATGCTACCTGGGCCTCCTGGACCTATGTCAAGACCACCGAGAACCCAGCTGATCTCGCTTCTCGAGGCATTATGCCTCTCAAGTTTGCTGCACAGCGTCTATCGTGGGAAGGACCTACTTGGCTCACTACGCATTGGGAACAGTGGATCATTCCCCAGTCTCCACCTAGTACTGTAATAGATGAGCGCACAAGCTGCGCCGTGTTTGCCACTCCTGTCGACCGACCAGCGGAGCAAATAATCGAATCTTGGTTGAAAAGCATCTCTCGACTCTCTACAGCAATAAGAGCGATCGCTTACGCCCTCAGGTAGTCGCCTAGTCGTCAGCAGCCAGGAGATCTCCACCAATCCAGTTCACTAAGCGCAGACGACCTTGTACGCGCCGAATGAGCCCTAATTTTCACCGTGCAGAACGAATTCTACGCAAGCGATATCGCTCGTCTACGCGGCCATCGTGTGCTTTCTCGAGCAAGCCCACTGCACCGACTCCTGCCTTATCTCGATGAAAGCAGCTTGCTTCGTGTAGGAGGACGACTTTAGCCTGCCCTGCTTTCGGATGCAAAAAAGCACCCTATCATTGTGCCCAGCAATAGCCGTATAACCGAACTTCTCACTCAGGATGCTCACTTGCGCACCCTACACGGCGGATCGCAGCTTGTAACAAGCCACCTGCTACGCATGTACTGGCTAGTCCGTTCTCACAACCTTATCAGGAAGCTGATACGCCAGTGCGTCAAGTGCACACGGTTTCGAGGCCAACTTGAATGACAACCAATGGCTCCACTGCCTGCGGTTAGAGTGACTCCAGCTCGACCCTTCACCGCAATTGGACTCGACTACGCCGGCCCCTTCCTGATGTGCACCTCGAAAGGACGTGGCCAAAAGGCCTAAAATAGCTACGTGGAATCTTTGTGTGCATGGTAACTTGAGCCATGCACATCGATGTAGTGTCAGACTACTCGTCGCAAACCATTCTGGCCGCCTTCAAGAGATTCGTCTCACGGCGCGGACTTGGCAGCGTCGTCTATAGCGACAATGGGATCACCTTTCAAGGAGATAATGCTGAGCTGCAACGCCTGTTCATCGCCACCTCTCAATTTAGTCGAGAGATTGCCGACGCCGTCGCCATGGACCGAGTGACTTGGAGCTTCATTCCCCCACGCGCGCCTCACTTTGGCGGTCTCTGGGAGGCCGGAGTAAATGCGTTCAAACACCACCTTCGCAGAGTATTAGACGAGGCCAAGCTCACGTACGAGGAGTTCTTAAGGCTGACGTCACAGATCGAGGCCACTTGCGCCGCTCAGCAACGACCGCAGGAAGACGTCGCCACCCTTACACTAGGGCACTTTTTAGTGGTAACAGCCTTGACAGCGCCTCCGGAGCCTCTCGACGATTCGCTATCTGTTTCAGGTGTACCTCGCTACAGGTGGACGACCATCATGCAGAATCACTTTTAGAAGCGGTGGCAAGCAGAAGTCCTGCGCCTTCTTCAGCAGCGCCAGAAGCGGCTAAAGCCAACCGCTACTGTCCACGAGGGCGACCTAGTCATCATTACAGACGAGCTGCTGCAACCTACAAAGTGGCCCTTAGCACGCATTGCGCAACTCCACCCAGGCGCTGACGGACTCAACCGTGTTCTGACATTGCGCACCGCAATATCCACACTGCAGCGACCTTTGGCAAAGGTCATTCGCCTACCGGTGGATTCAGAGCCTCCTTCAGATGTGGAAGCAGCTACGCCATCTGGCACCCCATCAGTCATCCCATCAGTCACGCCCCTCGCTTTGCTTACGGCGGGCGGTTCTCAGGGCACCGATGCACAACACAGAAATCATCAAGACCTTTAATTATTGTTCCCTATCTATTTTATTCATATTCTATTCGTCTATTCTTATCTATACCTATTACACAAATCTTCTTCTCTTTCAGATTTTTATTTCTCTATTTTTTTTCTTCATGGTGGTTTCGTCGCCGACGGTCAAAATGAGCGTCGCTTGCGTCAAAGGTCGCGCTTGACTGAACCGACGCGAGTCTCGTCAAAAACTCGCACTGCGACCAGTCATCGCGACATGTCCCCTCCTTCGCTTATCGGTTCGCGAGAAAAAGGATTCTCTCGTCCCGAGCTCGCTCTTTTCCGCTCTAACTGCGACCTAAATCGGATCACCTACGCGCGACCATTCTACCGTCTCCTATAACGTGGCCACTTGGTAGGTCTACACGCGTTCAATCTTCTAACTAACCACCCAAGTATTTTTATATTATATAATTTAAACATTGCTAGTGCAATAAATCTCAATATCATTTATACGCTCAGCAATTACATTTATTTACACACACAAAACTCATCCTATCCTCGCACACGCGGCAGTATAGAGACACAGAAACTGGTAGTGGTTAAGTACTTGTAAGTGAAGCAAGGATGAGTGTGCTCGCGCCGCAGAACATGGCGAGAGAGAGAGAAAGAGAGCGTTAAGATTCCTTAACGTAAGAACTGCACGCCGGCGCCGCGGTTGCGCGATTTTCCAGGGCGTACTGAGCTGTCGTAAGCCTCCTTAAGCATTGCAGTAGTTCAATATATATTAACTTAGAATTATCGTTATTGATTAACGACACTAAACTGAAGTCGGATTTTAGCCGACTTCACAAGTTAATGGAAATTGTTTACATCCCGAACATCGACTCAGCTTGCAGCAGGTAAGTTTTCGCCTGCTGAATGACTCCGAGCTGTCGACGAGCCAAAGAGGATTAATCATTCTTAGTTATTGATATAATTAGTTAAAACTATATTTAAAACTCCATTACCTAGCATACAACGTGGTCATCTTGTTGTAAATCCGGAAAACTAGCTACCCTATTTTTCCAACCATAAACAACCTCTTGTTGTTGATTGGCTCGCACAATGGAGTCTTGCTCTTTACGCAAGTTGTGAGGGCAATCAAGTTGCGTGCCATAATACATCCACCGGATTAGCTTGGGGATGATATGGAAGCGTGAACAAGTGATGAACACCATATCCATTTCTTGGTACTCTTATCATTTCTTCACGTATTTCGAAATATTGTGGGAAGTATTAGGCCAGTAGTATCGTACTACAATTCTCTTATAGGTCTTCTCGCGACCCAAGTTGCCCTGCACTCGCCTCGTCGTGATAAGAACGCAAGACTCTGTCTTTTTCGTGAGATATTACGACTAGTTTCCACGCATCATGGTCCACCATAGTCTCCTGTGCTACTGGAGTTGGTCGGAATACATATAGGCGTTCCCCCGTTAATTTCCAATTCGGGTGTTCACGGCGCTGTCCATTACTTTTTCAGCCTGCTGCCTATACCAAGGAACCTCAGATCCCATTGTACAATCTATCGCCCAGATATCAGGCTCATGTTCCTCGTGCATCCGCGATAGAGCATCTGTAACTCAGAGGTCCTTTTCTGTGCTCTACTGTGTACGAGTATTCTTGTAACTGTAACAGTTAATGAGCTAAGCGATCCGTGGGATTGTGCAAGTTACACAGCTGTTTCAAGCTACTGTGGTTCGTAACCAATTTGAATTCATAGTCTTCGATGTACGGCCTAAATTTATTTATGATCCAAAGTACGGCCAGACATTCCCGTTTCGTCACTCTGTAATTACGTTCATCGGCTGACATTACTCGGCTGGCAAATTCCAATACTCTTTCTTCGCCATTCTCTACTTGTAGGAATACCACTCTAAGTCCAGAGTCACTGGAATCAGTCTGCAATAATGGAGCCGAGGCAACTGCTTTTATCTTGTTAAAAGCATGCAGTGGCTCTTCTCCCCACTAATGGCACACTTTATCGCTAGTCGTTCCGCAAGTGTTGCGTAATCCTTCAAAAATTTCCTGTACCACACACTTCATTCCTAAAAACCTCCTTAACTGCTTAAGGTTCTTTGGCGCCTGGTAATCTAATTCAGGCGCTATTTTGCAAGGGTCCGGTCTGAATCCGTTTTTATTGACCAGCACTCCCAGATACTTTACCTCGTCACTGCAAAACTTACTCTTGTCACGATAATCGTAAGCCCAGCCAGCTTCATTCTCAGCAGGACCTGTTCGAGCCGTTTCAAATGCTCCTCAAATAGACTACGAGAATGTTATCGAGATATAAATAAGCAAACGGCTCTAACTCTAGACCAATGACTATGTAAATCAGAGGTTGAAAGGTAGCACTAGCCTTACACAAACCATATAGCAGACGCGTATATTGATAAAGACCCAGTCGTGGTACTGTATACGCCGAAATTAGCCTTGACTTTACTCCAAGAGGAATTTTGGAGAGATATATGACGCCTTTTGTAGTTTGCGCAAAATGTTGCCAATGTATGGCAATGGATATGCATCAGGCACGGAGATCGCATTAACTTTTGTGAGGCTGATTCTGACCTCACAAGAGGCAACTGTAAATTAATAAATAAATAGAATATAAAAACAAAAACTCTAGACTCCGTTCTTGTCCTCCGGCGCCGTTTTAGGTTAGAGTGCACTGCCAGGGCAACGAGCCGCGTCGACGATGCTCTCCACCACAGCCACGAGGGGTTAAATTTATAATAACTAACTAGCGAAGGGGGATTCGCGTTTTTTTCGAGGAGACCGCCTGGAATTTACTAGATTCGACGAGTGCTGTTTTGCTCGTTTCACTAGTTACTAAATTGCGAACCGCGATATTAGAAGGTAGGCTAAGATTGGGCGAGAGAAAATGCAGAGAGGGGGCCGACTATATCGATATGCACATATGCGAATCGCGCGTAGGGTTCTATAAAATGAGATGGTAAAAGTTTATTGTGCCGCGAGACTTTAGAGATTTGACAATCAATGCAGTTTTTGCATGATTCTCTGATATGTTTAGCCATGCTGAGCCACACGTAGTGTTGTCTAATCAATCTATCGGTAACGTGGGCAGTATTATTAATACTTAATAATTAATCTATCGGACGGGTGCGTATTATTAATATGGAATAATTTGAAAATTTCTCTTCTCAGAGATTTAGGAATAAACGATCTAAATGTAGCTGCTAGAAAATCGCAATGGACTTGGATGCATTTGGGTCCCCATCTTAGTATGGTTAATTTAAGGGGATGATCGGGATTAGCTAAAATTTCTTTTAATTCCGAGTCGTTGGATTGTTCCTTCGCGATGTCGTCCAAAGTAAAAAAGGTAGGTAAATGAAAGGCACTGATTGATGCGAGGGTGCTTTTAACGAAGGGTTCACCGGCCGTGATTTCATCTAAGATGTTATTTTCGCCCCACAAATACAGTATATAACACTGTATGAATTCGGATAGGGTGAAAAATTCTAAGTAAAATATCACTAATAAACTTTTCGGTCCGATCAGTACTTACTGAGTAATCATCGATTGAAAATCAGTCGATCGGGCCAATGAGAGTAAATCTACAGCAGCAAGCGGAGCGCGAGTAGAGTAGAGTGGGGTGGCCCGCCGAGTGCCTCGCAGCCGCCGGCCGTCGCTACGCCGTCTCTCGGTCTCTCTCTCCACACCGTTATTCGCTAGTCGTAGGTTCTGCGAAAAATAAAAGGCGCGGCAGGCTGACGCGAGCACTTGATTGTTGAAAGCTTATAATTAATTCTTTATTTTGAAATACGTTTCAGGACTTCTCGAAAATGATGCTTAGAGTAGTATAAAACAATGGTATACCATCTAACTAAAAATGTACGTTTTTAAAGGAGTAGTAAATCATAAATACATTGAAATCCGTCTTTAGTCACAGAAACAGTTTCAAATTCTCATTCATAAATAAATCTGATTTTTTTTTGCGACTAGTTCATAAATGAGTATCAATTCTTTTTTATTTTAAATTAATGAGATGCCTTATTAATTCATTTTAATTATTGATAAGCAATTGAAATTTAATTTCTTAATTCGGTACTAATTCATTGATAAACAACGTAATATGTAAACATTATCTGAGTCATTTTACACACTCTTAAATGAGCTTATTATAGCTTGATCTCTTCTTCTTGACTTTCGAAATTAACATGAGCGGATGGCGCAGTTGCAGAAACGGTGCCTTAGCTACCGAATCTTAACGTAATATACACAATTTTCTTAGTTTTTCGGGCAAAACAGTAATTTTACATACACTTAAATGGGCTTATTATCGCTTGATCTTTTCATCTTGACCTCCTCTATAAGATAGAAAAGTCTCGACTTCCGGAATTAATATTAACCAATGGTGTAGTTGCAGAAACGGTGCCCTAGCTACGGAATCGCATTCGAAATTTTGCATTTCGCAGTTAGGGCACCGTTTCTGCAGCTGCACCATCGGTTCATATCAATTCCGGAAGTTGAGACTTTTCTGTCTTGTAGAGGAGATCAGGACGAAGAAATCAAGCTATACTAAGTCTATTTAGAAGTATGTAAAATTACTGTCAGTCTCGTAAAACTGCACATTTCGCACGGAATTCGGTAGTAACTGGTAATCCCTATACACATAAAATAGCAAATTTTCTGCGTGTTTTTCAATTGCTGTTTAATCATTTATTTATGGGTTTTGGCGTTACTACGTGCATTATTTCGCTATAATGTAATAAATTAATACCTGTCATAGCAAAAAAAAACTTTTGTTTCTCTAGAATTTAACATTAGGAACTTCAAGTACATCTAGTTA
>UELU01077899.1:0-13289 GCA_900490025.1 Megastigmus dorsalis
GTATATGATTATCATACATATATTCAAAACTTAACATACTTAATACATTCTTTAACTGAAGTATTATTTCTGTTGTAATAATTTGTTAAAACATTTAAAATACATTGAGTATTAAAATATTACGACCGAAAATAGTTTCCAGTAACATTTCTAACTCATTCTGATGATTGTTGTTCTAAAAATCTTGTGTACATATATTGCTTTGTTTTCAAAAACACAATTACGATGTAATGCTAATTATTAAATAATAATAGTTATTACATTTAAATAAACAAAGCAAGTAATACAAATTATTCATCAATTAATTTGGTTTGCACTCAGCGTATAATTTCTACAGTATATTATTTACAGTAATAATAATACCAAAAATTCAGTACTTTTAATTAATTTTTAAAAATCGAAATTATAAACTCTACATTTTAAGAAGATATACTTGAATAAGTGTAGGAAAATATGCGTTTCACATATATTTTTTAAATAGGAAAGGTATGATGATAAGTATCATTTAAGTACTTTTTCACTTCCTTTTGCAAAAAAGATTTATGTATGTGTTCTAAAATGCCTTCTAAATAATAATATTTATATAATTGTCCGACAACAAATGTTCTGTAGAAAAAAAGAAATTGACATGGTCGAGATTCGAACTGGAGCCCTGGCAAAAAGTTCAAATTATTGGCATACGCCTTAGCCCACACGACCAAGCACATTATATTCGATTATTGATTGAAACTCGGTAATTGGTTTTCGACTCATGTTTAAAATTAATTAAAAGACTCATACATAAGTACATTCTTTCACTTCTATATATGTAATAATATTAATTTTTTTATTATACAGAAATGTACATTTTTATCGTATCATAGGTATACGAGCTGTTTGGCAAACGAAAAAGTTTTCATCTCGGGCGCGCGCGTATATTGTTTTTGAGATAAACTCACGACTGCGCCAGCCCGGCCGCTCGACTTCTGTTGATGTTCCCTCCCCCATTTCCCCTCCTCGGGCGAAGTCAGATTGTGCGTACGGTTCTGGACTTTGGCCGCTAGAGGCGGTAGCTCGCGGGGGAAAGGACTTGGCGCGGCTCTGGCCTATGTCATCGACGATCTCCCTATTCATCTCTGTTCTTGGTCGAGCAAAGCTCTATGGATTGGCGTTGGGCTTGAGCCACTCATAGACAAATGCAATTTTACGCATAGACTGTAAAAAAGGATCCAGAATACCGTGCTCCTGGATAAATTTCTTCGTTTACGCAACGAGGTTGAGATTCGTATGGATCAAGAGCATACCTCCTATGTCGGTAATGAACTTTCTGACGCTATGGATCAAAGGAAAGATATTTGGAGCGAGATGCGTAATCTAGGCGTCTTGACCAAAAGTAAGGAGGAGCTGAACTCTCACTTCGCGGGTGTGTCAGCCGCACCCAATGAGAAAATAGATAATGTAATGGATATCATACAGTCGGTGTCAGATGATGGTTTTTCTTTTTCAACCAGTTTCCTTTCCAGATGTAGTTCTCGCCATGTCTCATTTTTCATCGCAGGGTAGAAGTGCGGATGATATACCGCAGAGTGTGGTAGTGAAGTCCCTGCCAGACTTGGGGAACTATATAGTTCGTTTATTCAACTCCTCCTTTGCTCAGAGAGTCTTCCCGAGTACCTGGCAGGAGGCACAGCTAGTGGCTTTAAAAAAGATGTTAACTCCATCCTCGGCTTCAGACTTTCCTCCTATCGCGCTGCTGTGTTTTCTTTCCAATTTTTTTTTGGTTCTCGAAAATATGTTAATGATTTGGTTAAAATGGGATTACTAGACGTTGATATGGGATATGGAGCGCTTGTGCCTTTTTCCGACGCCGTGGTGAGTCTCGGTGTTACATTAGATAGTAAATTAACGTGGAAACGCAGGTTGATTGTATAATAAAAAAGTCAACAAAGCCCTTTACAATCCGCGGTTTATAAGGGCATGTACCACCGAGGTTTTGCGCAGAAGACTGGTTGAAGCTCTAGTCTTACCCCATCTTGACTACTGCGCTGTAATATGTCTTGACGCGTCTGACGAGCAAAAAATACGTTTTCAGAGACTGAACAACACATGTGTGCGATTTATATATTGTGTTACGAGTCATCCTTATGTATAAAATCCTTAGACTCAATGTACCAAGTTATATAGCGGCATTTTTCAGTAAACACCAATCCAGGCGCACTAGCAGGGGTGATGCACAAGAACTCTCGGTGCTAAGAGTGCGCATGGAAGCTGGTATGAGATTTTTCCAGGTCCAATGTGCGCGCTATTGCAACTGTCTCCCACTAAATCTGCGCAACCTTTCATCTTTGTGCGGATTTAAGACGGCGATCCTTAAACACTTCCTCAAACTCGATCCCTAGTCATCCAGAGACGGGGTCTGTGGTCTTAGTGCGCCAAATATATAGACTTACACCCACACAGGGGACCAACAGATGGGTTTTCTTTATGTTAATTTATTTTGTTTTGTCCCCTTTTAAATTGTGTGACTGTATTTATTAGTGTGTATGGGTGCATGTATGCAATGAGTGAATGTTTAAATTTTAGAATACAATTGACTAATAGATACAGACGGCTTCATTTACCTTGTTTGTTTTTATTTTAAGATAAGACGCTCTGTTATATTACCTATTAAATATTAAGACTGATTTTTGTATTAGACTGATTTTTTGTATTAAATTTTTAACTTATGCTGCGATATGATAGATAGTAACTAACAATAAGTGCAATATTTATATAGGTTAGCGAAAAATGAAGACTGTCTTTTATCTACTATACAACCATATGTACATTGTTAACAATCTATTTTGTATTTATGTGTAAATAAACTAATATCTATCCATCTGTCTCTCTCTCTCTCTCTCTCTCTCTCTCCCCATGTTTTTCGCTTGCTATCATTTAATAAACTAGTTGATCTACATAATGCTATTGAGTAATATATTCTTAATATTTTAACAGTAATTTTTCTAGCCAGGTCGTGAAAAAGATCTAGAGAGGGTTTGCGGTATCCAAAGGTCGTTGAATGCAATCAAAATGCTCTGGAATCACGTTAGTATATGGGAGTCTGCGCCCGAGTTGAACACATTAATTTTTCTTACCGTGCAACTAAAAGTTTTTTTATAGGCCTCGCTCAAGGTTTTCAAGATGAACTTTATCGCACTACATAAAAAAAAAGAAGAATTTTTACAT
The DNA here is from genome assembly GCA_900490025.1 of Megastigmus dorsalis. Classification (NCBI taxonomy): domain Eukaryota; kingdom Metazoa; phylum Arthropoda; class Insecta; order Hymenoptera; family Megastigmidae; genus Megastigmus; species Megastigmus dorsalis. The sequence goes on from UELU01077899.1 coordinate 3,205, forward strand.
CAATCTACACAGATATTCAGCCCCGGTGATTGTGATGATTGCGCATGAGAGTCGGGAAAGGCGCGCTAGCTGCTAAAAATCACAGCATTGGTATTAATTTCAATGCCTGTAGTACATGCATTATTTTTTCATGCAGAGCATAAAGTAGCATTTTATGTCTAAAAAATGAAGCCTAAACTTTAATTTTCCGCATATTGAATTGATAATAATTTAAATTATTGATTTACAGCAATACTTTTAATAGCCAAGTTTCATGAAACGCATTATTCTTTTATCTGAGATACTCTAGGACTGTCAGACACAAACCCGCGATATAATATTAAAAATTAAAGTAATTTCTAAAATATTGATTTTCGACGTATACGAGTAAGTTTTCGTTATTTTTTCTGGATATTTCAGATAATTTTTAGAAATTTCACTATTTTTTCAGCGAAGTAATACTGAATTAAATTATTAATCTGGTATACAATATAAGAATTATTATCAGCTTTTCACTTGCTTATTAATAAGTCAGAAGAATTAGTATCTGATTTTGCACTAGAAGTTAATTAAAAATAAGGAATTGACTATGAACTTTCAACAATGTAGTCGGCCTACCGAACTTTTTCGCAGAAGACGCAACAGCCGATCGACGCCCTGCCAACCGCACGGACGGCCGGCGGGGAGGTACTCGGCGGGTCGCCCTACTCCGCCTGGCGCTACGCCTACCGCTGTAGCTCTCTCCTGATTGGCCCGCTCGGCTAATTTTCAATCGATGATTACTCAACGATCTTTATATTCATAGTATAACAGTAGAATTACCCATTTGCTTCACAATTATTTTATGAAATTGCAAAACAATGAAACAATATTTTTCTTTTCACTTTACATGGTATAAGTAGAATTTCAACTATTGTATTAACTTGATAGTCAGAGACTTCCAGAACTTCTATGTATATTTTGTCGTTAGGTAAATTCTTCGAATTTAATGATACATCAAATTTTGTAATATAATTTTGTGGTAACAGTAGCTTTGTTAAATTAGTAGTGTGTAGTCTGAAAAATCATTTAGCATATTTTCCTTTTACTAAACAATTTAAAAACATGCAATGCTTAGTTCGGTTATCAATAATACAATATAAATAATTTTGTAAAGTAAAATTGCGAATACAAAGTCAAATTCACCATCAATAGTTTTGCAACCTGTGAATGTAAATCTGGTATAAGATTCCGAATCTGTGATCTCTAAAGCTCTTGACTACATTATTTGGCGAAATGAGATGAGAAATCAGATGAAAAACCAACTGCGAAATGGGGCCAAAATCGCACTTGATTTTTCAGCTGATTTCTTCTCTGGTTTCTCATCTGATTTTTGAAGCAGGGTATAGTTGAATGAGTGTAAGTAAACAAAAAGTGTACGTGGACAAGAAAATCAGATGAAAATAATGATAAGGGCTTATAATCTTGGTGTGACTGGAAGAAGGCGCAAGCAGCAGTTTCCTTAGGTAATTCCATCATAAGGCACCGGTTTTTAAGGACATTTTCGAAATGATCAAGCCGATTTTCGAAGAACTAAGCCGAGACGAGTTGCTAATAACAATGAAATCTTCAATGCAACCGTTTGGAATTTGGTTCCAAAATCTTATTCAAGTGGTAAAAAAGTCCTCAATATTGCAACTGACATGGATGTTTGCAATTTCAATGAGAGGCTGACTATCATTCTCCAGATAATGAAGATTTTGGAAATTGAAATTGGCCTACAGTCATATTATTTTTACCTTGAATCTTGCACGATGATGGGTCTTTGACTGATGCTTGGAAATAAAAGTTTTTTCAAAGAATTTTTCATTTTATCATATGCATAACACATTTTAAAACTTCAAACGCTTTTTTCTTGAAATACAATTTTTCGAAACGGCACGCAGCATAACTACAACTATTTTCATTCGTTTGATCTCAAAATTTAACCATATCTTTACAATAACTTTTCGAAAAGAAATGCGTAGGGAATTTTGAATAAGTTTATTTAAGCATTAGTTATTAAGAAATTATTACCGTTTTTGATGTTGAAAGTAGAGCTACTTATTTCAAATACTTGCAAATCACACAAAAATCAATATTTTTAAAATCTATTCCGTATTTTTCTAGTACTACTTATGCAAATTACGTGAAATATTATTATTATTATTATTTTTATAAATCTTTATTTTAAATTTTTGTTTTATACATTTTTCTTATACATAATTAAATCTCATTTTGTTATTTGTATTAGTGATCGTCTTCCTTTCTTCTACTCTCTTCGTTCTTCTTTTTTCTTACCCTTTTTTTTCTCTCTCTCTCTCTCTCCTTTTCTATTAATTCCAATACCTTTCTCTCTCTATACCATCCGTACTTCTTTCCCTCTATATTTATCCACCTATTGGTTTTCTCAATCTTCATCTTGATTCCTATTTCCATTGTCTTCCTCTCTATTTCTCTTGCTTTTTCTAGTCTACTAATCTATCTGCCCTCTCTGCTTCCTTCAACCACTCCACTATGTACACTCTCTCCTTTCTTATTTCTTTCTCCTTTTCCAACTGGCTGTCTCTACCTTTCCCCTCCTTGAACACAATCCACTCTTTTCTCCCTTGTAGTATTTCCTATTTTCGTCTCCATCCACTCCTCTAAATCCATTTCCTTCCATTTCGCTCCTTTTTAATTTTTTCTCTTCCCGTTTCCCATCTTATCACGTGGCTTTGCGTTCTCTCGCAAATCTTTCGTATCCATCTTATAAATCTATCCTGTATCCTCTCCACTTCTCCTCTTTCTTTCCACCCCCACATCTCTGCCCCTTATAACATCATACTTCATATTACTGCGTTGAATATTCTCATCCTTCTGTTCCAGTCCGTATGTATTTTGCTTCTCCCAATGCTCCATATTTTTCCTATGATAATTTTTTTGTTACATATTTTACGTGGCTTTCTTCGCCGTTGCTTCCACTCATTATGTATCCTAAATATATGAAGCTTTTCACCTTTTCAATCTTTTCTTCTTTCCGTTTGAACTTCTCTTTTTTCTCCTTCCTCCTCCTTTCCGGAATGCCATCATTTTTGTTTTTTCTACTTTCATCTGTAGCCCTTTCCTTCCATATACTTCTCTAGCTTCTTAATCATTTGCTTCATTCCGCTTTCGTTATTGGCTAACAGTGCCACATCATCCGCGTATAAAAGCGTCCATATCTTTTTTCTCCCTATCACCAAACCTCCCCCTTGTATTCCTTTCATCTTCCATTCCAGGTTTGACATCACCACATTATTATTATAATGTGTTTTTGATTTTTCATGAAATTCATACTGCCATTTTGAAATTTTCCAATGGAATTTTCGAAATTCTGACTTCAGAATAGTAAAGAGCAGACAATTTTACTTCAGAAAAGTGCTATTGGTTATTATTATTTTTTTTTCGACAATTTTTTAGGCAAAAAATCAATCGACTATACAATGTCCGCTTGGGATGAAATGGGTTAACACACGATTATAACCTTAATATAATAAAATGTAAATTTAACTCAAGGAACCGTGTCTATATACTGCAACCGGTACGTCATACCTCCGCATCATCTAGAAAATATAAATAAATATAAATAAGAGAATTAACATGATATTATTATAAGAACTAATAAATGAATAATAAATTGCATACTTATACCATGATTACACAAATTCAAATTTGCGCGCCTACCAGCAAGTCATGGAACAGGTCATCTGATGGTCAGCAAACAACATCATGAACTGCATCAACCGGTGGAGGCACCAACAGGGTCCCTACAACCGATTAAAGTTCATCAGAAAAAGGCTAAAGAACATAGGAAAGAAGGGGTAAAAAAAGGGATGTACAAAGGACACAACAAAAAGCTAAAACAACACAAATACAGAACAGTCTCGACGACACCGAAGAGATGCGTGCGCAAACACTACCGAACACACATCATCATCAAAAAGGAAAATCAGCACACATTTTATATTAAAAAACGAATTAACACACGATTAAAAAATAATAAGAACATACGGAAAGAATCACAAAACACTCACGAACAGAAAAATACCGCACGGCAATGTAAAATACACACTTCCCGAATAAACGCACACTGACACACCCTATACAAGGTACAGTTTTCCACGAAAATACTCGATTTCCGTGGAAAACCATGTACCTCGGGACTATATAAACCCACGGCCAGGATGAGAAGGTACCTCAGTCACCAGCTCTCACAAAGCAGGTAACTAAGAGGGGCAACTTATCCTTTAGGAGAACTTGCCCTAAGTCAGACGCTTACGAGTACGGCGCTGAGTTGCACTGCCGGCTTATCCTTCGTGGAGAACTTGGCGAACTCAGTTTCCGGAAGGTTATCCACAAGGAGAAACTCCAACACGATTCACAAACACTTACAGACTTCACGACACTCCACTTAGCTGGGAAACGGTTTGCGAAGATATATAAAAGGATAGTGCAACTCTGACAGCTGACGTATAAAGTGCAGCGTGATCAGTTGCTATCGAGTAAACTCAACTACAGCTGAGTCATCGCGAGGAATAGATGCGCGCGCGACCGCGCTTGAAGCCATAGACTTGTGAAAGCACGAGAAGCTTCACGACTTATTAAAATTGTAATAGATATCGCATGAACGAGATAGGCTGCGCATAGGATCGGCACGAGATCCACGACGTATATCGCGGAAACATTCGAATTTAATACCATAAAGATATATTGTATTGTATTATATTGTATTTATTGACCATGAAATAGTATTACAAAAAGGGTTTAGAGACGAACTTGTCGCCTTTACAAATCTTTACATGTAACACTCCTACAGAAGTAAATATAGTTACTTGTACGTAGACTGGTCTTAGACTTAATTTACCTTAAACTAAAAGGAAATTAAAAATAACTATTTATTTCTATATTTTATAATTTATCTACCACCATATAAACTTTGAAAGCTTAATTGTAAATATTAAATTAATGTATCACCACATAAACTATAAAATTTTAACATCTTAATTTCTATTAATTATTGCAAGTGCTATATACCATTCACAATGAACTTTTTTAATTTTTCTTTTATCAATGCTTTGGAAAATGTTAATTCCTTGAGATCCTTTGAAAGTTTATTAAATTCTTTTATAGCTACAATGTAACTATTTTTCTCAGTTATTCGTTTACTTGTTTTTGGTAATTGAATACTCTTATTTCTAGTAGTATTATTATTATTTTTGTAGATTTTCTTTAGATTATTGTTATGGTAAGTTATTGCTTCTAATCTAAACAATTGTGTTGGAGTAAGTATATGGCCATTTGGATGAAAACTATTTTTATTAATTATCTTTATTATTTTGTTTTGGGCTCTTTAAATGATATTTAGATTATTATTATACGCTCCTCCCCATGCTATTACGCCGTATCTTATTAAGCTATGAAAAAAAGCATAATAAATCATCATTAAAGATTCTCTTTTCATAATATTTTTAATTTTGGCAAAAATAAATATTAAATATTTAGTTTTTTTAACTAAGTAGTTAATATGTTTGTCCCATTTCATATTGAAGTCAAAAAACAAACCTAAATATTTTTGGTATTCTACTCTTCTAAGTGTACAACTGCCTATATTAATATTTATTGTGTCAGGGACACTATCACAATAGCTACCATATGTTATATATACAGTTTTATCCACATTTAAAGATAACTTATTTAGAGCAAGCCATCCAGCAACATTACTTAGATACTGATTCATTTTGATCCCCGCTGCCATGCACGTGTCATCGCTTGAAATGATGACAGTGTTATCAGCGAAGGACACTATTGATTCGCTTGACATATCTTTCAGTAGATCGTTTACATAAAGTATAAAGAGTATTGGCCCTAGAATTGTCCCTTGCGGAACTCCAGTTGAAATTATTCTGTAATTGCTTTTGTTTTCATTTATTTTTACTCTTTGTTTTCTACCAGAGAAATAGCTTGACAGCAATTTTAAAGAATTTCCTCTTACACCATGTCTTTCTAGCTTGTCTAACAAAATTTTATGATTTACCGTGTCGAAAGCTTTGACCAGATCCAAAAATGCTGTGATTATAGGTTTACTTTTGTCCAGATTTTCATATATTCTGTTAGTTATATAGTTTAATGCATTAGTAGATTCCCTACTTTTTACAAAGCCGAATTGTTTATTTGATATAATGTTATATTTATTCAAAAAAGAAAACAGTCTAGTATAAATTATTTTTTCGAAAATTTTAGCTAAATTGGAAATAAGTGAAATTGGTCTATAGTTTTTACAAGACCTACCTCCACTTTTATGCAGGGCTACTACTTCAGCCTTTTTTAACTCATCCGGCCAAATGCCTTCTGCAATACATATATTATATATATATATGTTGTAGAGGTGTTACTATATAATTTGCAATTACTTTTAAAGTCATAACACTTATGTTATCTACTCCACTCGATTTATTTTCCATTGCCTTTATTAATTTGTATATTTCACACTCATCAATTGGACTTAAAAACCTTGTATCATTGTTTCTATCTGGTACTTGTATTGTATCTTTTCCGCAGTTTACAATTTGTTCACTAAGTAAATTACCAATTGTACAATAATATTTATTCATAATATTAGCAATTTCCGTTTTACCCTCTATTTTTTTATTGTTGTCATATGTATATAATTACTTGATTTGTTTTATACGTTATTTTTACCCAATTTAGAGTTTATGATAGTCCACAATTGCCTTGGTTTGTCGATATTTTTCTTTACTTGTTCATTATCAAATTTGAGTTTAACTTCCTTTATTAATTTATTAAGAATTTTATTGTAATCTTGATATTCATATTTTAAGTTTAGACAATCTGGTTTTTTCTTCCATAACATATATAACTCTTCTTTTTTACTGCAAGGTACTAATATTGCTGTCGTAATCCATTTTTTCCTTGCTACTAATTTTTTATTTTTATTTTTTCTTTTTTTAGTAGTCTTTTTGGTACAATTATGTATTAATTCTATTAAAGTATTTATTGCTTGATTTGGATCCTGCATCAATAATATACAGTTCCAATTAACTTTTTTAGCAATATTTTTAAGGCTATTATAGTTTATATGTTATATGTTTGTCTGTTTTGTCTGTTCTGTATTTAATTGATTTATATTTATTAGTAATGGATAATGATCGTTGAAAGGATTGATTATCTTATAAGAATCTATTTTTATATTTTTACTTTTTACGAAACAATTATCTATACGAGTACCTTTTATGTAGTCTAGCGACGGTCTTGTTATGCCTAGGTAACTAGGTGTAAATTTATATTCAAGAAAATTATTTAAGTACTCTTGAGTAATAATTTTGTCATTCAATTCAAATTTCGCAATATTGTCCTCTAATATATCAATATTAAAATCACCTATAATGCAATAGTTTTTCGTATTTTTTTGATCTTTTAAGAATTTTTGCAAGCTATGTATAAATTCCATTTTTGGCACATCGTGTGATCTATAAATCACCGTAATACTCGTAGCCTCTCCAGTCGTAAGTTTAACATTTGTATTTACAAATTTTAATCTATCTACTTCTATAATATTTGTACTTTCAAAAATATTATTCTTCAGATATACTATTACTCTGTCGGCTTTATTTATTTTATTTTCGTTATAATAGCTATTATATCCCATTAAGTTATAATATTGAGGATAAGCTAAATACCAAGTTTCTGTACATATAATAATAATAGATTTTTATTTAAGCTCTCAATAAAGGCCTCAAGTTTTTAAAAATTTGTATTTAAACTTCTAATGTTAACACACAGTATCAAATTTTTTATTTTATTATTCGTTTTATTACAGAGACTATAATTGAGTTCTTTGACATTTTCAAATTCACACTCTTTCATAACAATATTATCGAAATTTAATTCTAAGTTTTCATTTAATTCTAATTTTAATTTCTCTCTGTATTAAATTTTCAGAATTTCGATTGTATAGTAGATTATACATCTTTTTTGTAATCGATTTACTTTGTCATTGAATGAATTTAGTGATTCTACAGAATATCTTGTTTTCTTGCAGTAAATGAAGTTGTACTTCTCTCTATCGCTGGTTTGTTAATCTAGCTGCCTATGTCTGTACCTAACCTACTTTACCTATGTCTGTTGGAACAACGGGTTGAACGCTGTAGTCTGTCGCGTCAACATACTTTTTTACCATCTTTCTAAAAATTTCACACCTGTTATAATCTGTGCTTCGTGGTTTAATTCGTATTCAGTTCCATATCTCTTGTTACTATATTCTCAGTTTGCGCATTTTCTGTCTCTTTCTACACATTCGCTTGCATTATGCAAACCTGCACATTTTATACACGTAGCGTTATTGAAGCACTTTTTACTTTTATCTTCCGCAATTAAAGCAGGGCTTTACATCAATTATGTCATAAGCTACACATTGTTGATGTCCAACATATATTTTGTTTTTATTCTCTCTAATTTCTTTATATATATATATATAAGAAGCGACTTCTATTAAAGCACTTTGTGTTCTTTTGTTTTTATTTGTATAAATATACAGTATCTTACAGCCATTATCGTGGTTGTAAAAATTTCTCTTATAGGTGTCTTCCTGTAGCTGCTCATTATTCATTTCTTCACAGTTTAGAATTCCAACTATTTTCATTTTTGGTTTACTAAGTTCTTCTATATTTATTTTGCACACTTCCGAAAGTTGTGAGTTTAGTATTCCCACAGCCTTATCGACACTTTGAGTGTCACATACATTTAAAACTATTTCATCCTTACTTTTATTTTCAAGTACTTTATTTATTTTTATTGTTTTGACTTTAATTAAGTAGTGTGTTATTTTTTGTTGTAAATTTTGTAAATTTACCACTTCTTTGGTTTTTTTATTGTTATTCTTGGTATTCGTTTTGGATCTAGTAGTTTACTTTTGTCTAATAGTTGATCTTTTAATATTTTATTTTTATCTTTTCATTCATTTGTAAGGTCTCTTAATAATTCGTTCTCTACCTTTATGCTCTCCAATTCTGCATTTTTATAATCTTTATTTCTTTTTGTTGTAACGTCTTTTCTTATTGCATTTGAATTATTTGCTGTTGTTGTTCTTCAATTAATTTATTTTTTTCTTGTTGCTTTTTTCCAATTCTGAAATTATCTTTTCATATTTCAGTTCATTCTTTGAAATTGCACATTTTGTATAGTTTTTAATTTGCGCTAGTATAGTTTTCGCTTCGTTCGTTAACACGAGGTCTTTATTTATTGAGGTTACGTCTACCTCGGCATGCCCTTTACATATGGCAAGAGTTTCACATAGCACTGTTTCACAGTTTCTTCTCAAAAAGTCATTCAGGTGATATACATCTTCACAAATAATACATACCACTGTTTCATATTTTGTTTCTTCGTGGCACTTGTAAAATTTTCCTCTGGGCCGATCCGGAGGTTTCTTTCCTTTTGACGCCATATTGGCTATGTATGTATACCTAGAAGCAGCCATTGTAATTTATATTGAAATTAACCGTATAATGCTTTGTATATCGATCAATAGTCACTGAAATCGCTCTAATAGCTGCAGATCTAGCCTGTTTGCGACTGAACGTTGTTACGCAAACAGGATCTTAGACTTGCATTATTTGCAATGTGCAAAATCACATCCAGAGATTATCTATACAATGTAGGGTTCAGGTCTTTATTAAGAGAAATATTTTTATACCGGATAATGTACGTACACGGAGAGAAAAATCATGCGATTGTAGTACGAAGACGAAGCGTGCGCTTATAGCAAGCCGTTTTCATAGCCATGATAGCAAGAAATTGTACAGTTAACGCACATGTCGATGCTGTGATATAATAGTAGCGCGTGCATACTATATTGCCTTCAGCGCCAAGCTACGGCAGCAACACGCGCGTACTGGCATTGCTCCCACTCCGGGTGTACCGTGTTTGCTCGGAATCCATACCATCACGGTATGGGTCCCGAGCAAATTCGTATATAGGCCACGCCCCCTTACCGAATCACAACAAAAGACGATCAGCGCACATACTATACGTGTTATACACACGAGCGG
>UELU01077900.1:0-12241 GCA_900490025.1 Megastigmus dorsalis
TCTACGCCCAGACCGAATATTCACGGTGCCAAGGTTATGCTCTGCATTTGGTGGGACCAGCTCGGTGTGGTGTATTATGAGCTGTTGAAATCGAGTGAAACTATTACAGGGGATCGGTATCGAACGCAATTGATGCGTTTGAGTCGAGCATTTAAGGAGAAACGATAAAGTTATCCTGCAACATGACAATGCTCGGCCACATGTCGCAAAACCCGTCAAGACATACTTGGAAACCCTAAAATGGGAAGTCTTACGCCACCCGCCGTACTCTCCAGACATTGCTCCTTCCGAGTACCATTTGTTCCGATCGATGGCGCATGGCCTAGCTGAGCAGAATTTCCATTCTTATGAAGAAGTCAAAGAATGGATCGATTTGTGGATCGCCTCAAAAGACGCATCGTTTTTTCGAGATGGTATCCGACAATTGCACGAAAGATGGCAAAAAGTAGTGGCTAGTTACGGACAGTACTTTGAATCATAAACAGCTAATCACTTTTTCAGAATAAAGCCTCAAATTTTCGAAAAAATCGGCGGAAGCAAAGTTGTGCACCTAATACTAAATATTTTTTGTTGTGTGAAATAAAGAAAAACCTGCAGCACTTTTGCAAAAAAACATATCTTAGAAGTCAAATAACTACTCAAATATTAACGAATGTTGGAATATGAGAACAAAATTTTTTTTATAATTGATTTGAGAATGTACCTCGCTCTCGAATCTTGGTTTATTTTTTTGCCACGCTACCCCGAGTGCAAAGTTCATTTAAGTATTACTAAATAAAAAAAATTGAGTTAAATTATGGAAAATCTTGAGATTAAGGTTTGCTCGTACTTACTAATTACGTCGTGTTGCACTTATATGCCGCAATAATCCGCTGCTACTTTTTAGAAAATATTTATTCAAAAGTTAATCTATCATTTGAACCTTCGAAATCTAAAATTCTTATTCTTTCAAGTGTCAAAAGTATGGCTTTATGATCTCTCCCGATTCTCACATTTTTCGTGGTACATTTACATCGTCGCACAATGCTGTTCATTATAAAATACATAGATAACAATTTACTTTATCTGTAAGTTATTTAAAAGTAAGTCATTACGAGAAGGCTTTTTGTAGCTATCAGTACTTTTAGATTATAAAATTCAGTACAAAATGATCAATTCTGTAGGGTATGCTATTTTGTCGCTCTCGATTAATCAGTTTCTTCTCGTTACACTTTACCTGTGTAAATATGCTGCACCTTTATTATAGTAAAATCACACCAATGATTAAGCGTGTATCCGCCGAAATAGTGGTTTCATCTTTACAGCTTACGGCGCTGTATCTTTTTACGTAAACGTCCGGAAAAATCGTCCCCCAAAAAAATAGATTGACGAAACTCTCGTACGAGTATAGTCATGACGCTCCGTTGCCATCTATTTTGTATAGCTCTTACGCCGTTATTAGGAGCAGCGCGCTTTCGTAAGTTGCGTTCTTATACGATAGAGTTACTGAGCTGCGCTCGATCGTGGTAGCGCTATCCGTCCAATGTTCTCCAAGTATAACTTTACAGCAAGATTTTTTTAAATTTTTTAAATTACCTTTTAGATCAACAATTAGACGACAATTAAAATACATGCTTTTGAAGTATCTGAACCACCATGCAATTGTATTTTTTCCAGTATATTTACACAAAAAAAATTTCGAACAAATTTTTAAGAAATAATTCATTTACTCTTCAAGAACTTCAGTATGTATGTATCACCAATCTTTATTGTTATTGATTCACAGTTTCTGCTTATTGTACTAGCGCATGGTATGCAACATACTTAGAATGAAAAGTATGTGAGTATCTCAAAGGATAAGTGCAAATTAATACCATTTTAATTTGGATTACTAAAATATGTATTTAATTTATTTAGATGATTTAAAAAAGAGTTATTTTAAATTTAAGTAAAATAACTCACATTCAAGACATTGATCTAGATTATGCAATTTGATACGAAATAAAAAAAGGAAAAATCCTTTCCAACCACTGATATATGAAATATTACAAAATGAATTAAAGGTTTAAAGAATTTCTATTTCTGGCGTTTTATCAATCTCGATTCTCAGTTTCTTTTTTCTCGTTGGTAAATACAATGTTAAGTACAATATTATTATTCGGTATTACTTTCAATTGCCCTTCATTTTTAGAATCTTATAGTTGCATTGACAGTGACACACCGTGCTCTGAGTATGTAAAGAAAGGTACTGAGTGTTAAAGCGCACAGAGAATTTGGAGATCAAGAAAAAATGGCGAGTGCTTAAGTAATCCTTGTACCACTTCTATCGTAAAGGGCTATTCTCACTCTGGTGTGATAAATAGTGCACTCAATAACGATTTCATACACTCCTCTTCCGAGTAAACGAATTTCGGACTCAAGATTTAAAAAATATTTATGCATTAAAATGTTGATTTAAATAAAAAAAAATATATATATATGAAATATCGACTTTCACTATCGCTCCGAGAATCTTCTCTTTTTTCCGAATTTTTGTAACATTTTAGTATTTCATATAGAAACGTGTAGGGGTAATAATAATTTATAAAGCTCTAATTTTTTAGTCAAGTAATTATTTTTTGATAAAAATGGTGAATTAAATAATAATTATTTATCGATAATTTCGTGTTTCACAGTTCTTGATTATAATTTTTTAAGGAAAACTGTAAGACCGATTAGAAGCTTCTCAAATAAGGAGGATCAATTTCGGTTTCGTATGTCCCTGAACATTTTAGTTTGCTAACTAGGTGAATGCAACTTGCTTTAAAAAAATTGCTATGAAGCTTATTATTATTTTAGCAAATGTAAGGATCAGAAATACAATAAAAATTCCTTTATAAAACCTTCAAATGATTTTGCAAAAATATTTATGTAAAGTATTAGTGAATAAGAAGATTATGGCCTTTGAGTTGCATTGACGAAGAAAGGTATAGGTGTAATAACATTTATAAAGCTCTAATTTTTTAATTATGTATTTAATAATAAACGCTAGTTAAAATAATTAAATAAATAAATAAAAATGTAAACATGTATAAAAAATGTAAATATGTATAAAAAAAATGTAAATATGTATAAAAAAATGTAAATATGTATAAAAAAAATTATAGAAGATGCTCGAAGTGGCCTCCGTTCTCTTCGAGGCACGCTTCGATTCTTCTCGTGATAGAAGAAGTAGGCCGCCGCGTTTGCTCCTCCTGTATCCTTGCAAAGGAGACGAAAACAACTCCTCTAGCTCATCTCTCTTTTCGATAAGGTTAAAGTAAACGGCCTCTTTAACCGCACCCCACAGAAAATAATCACACGGGTTATAATCCGTTGACTGTACTGGCCGGTGACTGTACTGGCCATTGCCAGACTGGTGCCCATCCAGTCATCTCCGTAAGTACGGTCCAGGTATTGACGTACGGGTGCTAAAAATATAAAGAGATACTTCTTTACATGCGGGAAAATGATGTACTTGAAGTTCCTAACGTTATTTTCTAACTAAAATTTTTTTTTTGCTATGACAGGCATTAATTTATCGCATTATAGCTCCAGTAGCTCCGAATCGGTATAACGTGAGCACCGACAAGTCGGCATTCAGCTAACGCCGATTCGGCGTTCAGCTAGAACCACTTCCGAGCTCCGGGAATACCGAAACGTCGGCGTTACGGTAGAACCGACCGACGGAGCTACCGGAATGCCGACTAGCTTTCCGTGTAGATCAATGGAACGTCATACTCAGGAAATTTTTACGTTATTTTATCAAATTGTCGATAGAAATATTATTAAAGATGATAAAAAAGAGACTTCTGTCGTAGCAATAGGTATAGACTGGAAATCGTAATGTGACGAAATACAGGCTTATAATGCATTTTGTGTCGTCATTTTTACAGAATTAAAATTTCTTTTAATGCACTTAAGTAGAGGGCGGAAGCAAAATCTAGAACATTAACCAATACTTTACACAAAAATAAAATAATAGCCATGCTAAAACGTACAAATGTACTGGAGCGCAATATCCATTACCAATAAGAATATCGCTATACACTTTTTCGTGGTATTAATACTGCACTTTTTCCTAATTCTTGATACTCGTAATGTACAATAGTAATAGCATCGAGAGCAGCAGACAGTATGCGTCGTCCTCCGTGCATCGCGAGTTCCAAGAATTAGAAAAAAGTGCAGCGCCAATGCCAGTAGAAATGCATAATCATAATCTTATTATCAATAGCTATGGCACTCCAGGGCATTTTAGCATTTTAATTAGATCATTTTTGTATAAATTCATGACTTATGTAAAAGTAGTTTCATACTTAATAAGCGCATAAAAATGTTTAGCAAGTGAGTTAAACAGCGATACAGATAAGCACGTATTTTACTACATTCGGCTTTGCAATAGCACGTATGTATACACTTAACATGTAAGTAGAAAGCTTTTTTAAAACAACTGCAGGGTAACTAGAAGAAATTTATTAGAACAGAGTGGGATAGGAAGATATTTGGCTCAACTTTTTGGTGGTAAATATGCTAAAGTAGTCTGGAAAATGAAGCACGTGCTATCAGATTTGAGATTTCAGGAGTTTCAATTTAAGCTTAACTGTTCAACGAATATGCTTGAAAAACCAACTGCATATTCGACATTACTTATCTGTGGCAACGAAGAACCATACTTCCAAGATGTATTGGTTATTTTATCAACTTATCAATTCAAAGATACTTCCTAAAAATCCTTGAACGAGTAATTTCTCTCGTAGAAATTTTATTTTAATGGTACAGTGAAACGTGATAATGCAACGAAAAAAAACTCCTCAGAATCAAAAACAATGATATGCCATCGTCTCCATATGTATTCGTCATATTATTCAATTTGCTGATTCAAAAATAGTTAAATATTTTTAAAACAAAATTCATTTTCTCGCGTTACAGTAATTGCAGCTATTTACATCTCTGTTTAATCTCTTGCCGAGCTTTGTGTTTGCTTTAATCGATCTCTGTATACTCTGAAATGCCACACACTCGAAGGGTTTTCATTATTTTACTCAATTTGATCAATCAAAAGTCCTTAAAACTATTAGAAAAATATTTATAATTTTCAATTCTGAAAAACTGAAAATCAAGATCGATAAAACCGATTAACCTCGAGGCTTATGCATTATTTTAATGAATTAATTGATTCAAAACTACTTTAATCTTTTAAGAATTCAATTTATTTCATTGTATTCTTGATACTGGACGTTAAAATCTATGCTTATTTTTGTATCGTAGTTTTTAAGAAAATTGCTTACTCTGACTGAGTCGAAGTAGCTCGGAAAAATTGAGACTTGAAAATCCTTAAATTTCATGAAATCTTTAAAACTAAAGATGTAGAATAGTCTATTTATCTCTCTCTCTCTCTCTCTCTCTCTCTCTCTCTCTCTCTCTCGCCATATTTCTCGCTCGCTATCATTGAATAAATTAGGTAATGGACATACTGCTTTGAATAGTATAAACTCGATATTTTAATAGTAATTTCTATACCCTAGTCGCGATATAAGAATTAGAGAGGGTTTGCTGCATCCGAAGGTCATTGAATGCAATCAGAATGCTATGAAATCAAGTTAGAATATGAGAATCTACGCCCAAGTTGAATACATTACTTTTTGTTGCAGTGCGACAAAAAGTTTTATTATAGGCATTGATTGAGAACATTCTCAATGTTTTCAAGGTGAACTTTATTGCACTTCATAAAGAAAGAAAAATTTTTACATCAATAGACACACATATTCAGACCCGGTGATTGTGATCATTGCGCACCAGAATCGGGAATGCCACGCTAGCTGCTAAAAATCACAACAGTGTAAAAATTTCAATGCATTATTTTTTTATGCAGGGCATAAAATAGAATTTTATGTTTAAAAAATGAAGTCTAAAATTAAATTTTTCGCTTACTGAATTGATAATAATTTAAATTATTGATTCACAGCGACAATTTAAATAGTCAAGTTTCATGAAATGCATTATCCTTTTATCTGAGATACTCAAACATTATGAATCAAATTAATTTCTGAAATATTGATTTTCGGTGTGTACGAATTGGTTTTTGTTATTTTTTCTCGATATTTCAGATAATTTTATAAATTACACTATTTTTTCAGCGAAATAATACTAAATTAAATTATTATCAGTGAATAATTATCAGTTTTTCACTTGCTTAATAAGTCAAAAGAATTAGTATCTGATTTTGCGCTAGACGTTATTTAATTAAAAATAAGGAATTGACTATAAACTTTCAACAATGCAATCGACTTGCCGAATTTTTTTCGCAAGAGCCGGAACAACCGATCGACGGCGCGAGGCGAGACACGGCGCAACGGCGGCTGCTGCCCGGCCGGCGGGGAGGCACTCGGCGGGCAGCTCTACTCCGCCCGCCAAGCGCTTCGCCTGCCGCTGTAGCTCTCTCCTGATTGGCCCGCTTGGCTAATTTTCAATCGATGATTACTCAATGAGTACTGATCGGATCGAAAAATTTTGTAATTATTTTCTTCTTAGAATTTTCTGCTCTATCCGATGCCGTAGAGCCTATTATTCAGTGGGGTTTACACCCTGTATAGAATCATAGTCTGTGTTGCGTACATAAAAACAGTAATCGTAATTACTTCTTATGAACCCAAGTTCACCAACACAAGTCATCAAATGTTTGATACCACGCTTTTGGGCCTTCTCTCAAACCGTATAGTGCTTTTAATAATTTACAGACTTTATTTTTACCCGTTTCATACCCTTATGGTTCATGGATATAAACTTCTGATTTTACTTTCCCGTTGAGAAACGCTGTTTCTATATCCATTTGCTCGATACACACTATTTACGCAGCAATAACTTAACAAAATTTTCAATTTTCAACTTAGCTTTAAAAGTGTCATCGCTTTTTCTTTTATATATCTTACATCAATAATCTTTCTATTTTTAGGTTTATCAACTGTAACCCATATATCATTTTTCTTTAGGCATTCGATTTCTGTATTCATAGCTTTTTACTATTCTTTAAATTCATTAGAGTTTAACGCCTCCTCAAATGTATTAGGTACATTTGCATTTACATAATTTATATAAATATAATGCGCTACGGTATGTCCATATCTGGTACGGACTTTTCTTTCTGTTTGATGTTCTCTTAACATTTAAATTTTCATTTGAACGATTGGACGCGTTATTGATGTTATCGTTCTCATTTTCAATATCTTCAATTTCCTTGTCATTATTAATTAAATTTTCATTTTCAAAAACATTTTGTATAATGCTACTTGTTTCACTACTTGCATCATTTGAGTCGTTTAATTTAATTCAATAACGTTTTCATCGTTGACCTTTTCCAAACAAATTATTTCAGTGCCATCATCGACAATTTGTACATGCCTGGCATTAATTATCTTATTATTTAATAATACTCTATAACCATTCTGTGTACATCCTACTAATATACCTAGTTGGGCTTTATCATCCCATTTTCCTTTTCTCAATGCTTCTAGTTTTCTGACAAAGACTTTCCTGTCGTATATTTTTAAGTTTATTACATTTATTTTCTTTCCCAAAAAGGTTTCAAATGGAGTTTTATTTTCATTTGAGTTGGCTATTGTACGGTTTTTCAAATAAGAGACTGTTTACAATTTCTGGCCAATATCTTAATGGTATTTTGGCTTCTCTTAGCAAGCATCTGCCTATATCCATAGCTGATCTGTTGAATCTTTCGGCTACTCCATTCAATTGATGGACGTGGGGTGGACAAGGTAATAATTTAATTCCCTTCTCATTTATAAACTGATAAATTTCCTTGTTTAAGTACTCTTAGCTATTATCACAATTTAACCTTTTAACTTTTTTATTAAATTGATTTTCAACTAAATTTACATATTCTTTAAAATAATTTGCGGTCTCTGATTTGTTATAAATACAATAGACTCTACTAAATTTACTGTAATCATCAATGAAGCTTAAAAAGAACTTTTGTCCACGATAACCTATCGTTCTGTGTGGACCATTTAGATCGGTGTGAATTAACTCTAAAATTTCTGAAGTTTTACTTCTCTTATTTTCAATCGGTAAATTAGCTATTTTACTTTGAATACAATTTGCGCATTTCATTACATTATTTTCTAATTTGTCTGGTAAACCGTCTACCAATTTATCTTTCACTAATTTGCTTAGATATTGAAAGTTGACATGACCTAATGCTCTATGCCACTTTTCTTTATCAGTTAATTTTACAGAGTTTACGTATAAATAATTTTCAAAAATTTTACATGTGAAGCTTTTCATAACATACAAATCATTTGTTTTATTTGCTACAGCGACTAATTCTCTATTATTGTTATAGATCTTTGCATTTTCATTTTTATAAACAATAGTATTATTTTTTGTAATTTTTGAAACGCTTAGTAAATTTTTATTAATCCCTTTTACAAAATAAACATTTTATAAATCGATTAATTTTTCATTGTAATAATTTTTTAAATATGTTTTTATATTGCCTACTTTTGTGGCCTTTTAAGTTTTTCCATCTGGCAAATTTACTTCAATTGGTTTTTTTAAGACAATAAATTTTTCTTACATTCTTTCATCGTTCACAACATGATCACTTTCACTTTTCACTTCGTCGTAATTGACCTTGACCATCCAGGTCTCGGCTACTGAATCTTGATTGGACTTACTGGAATCTTCTTGCCTCTGCTGGGCTTCTACTCTGTCACGACCACGTCCTCTGAAATTGCCTTGTTTATATCCTCGCTGGTATCCTCGTTGGCCTCGACCTCTGTTCTGAGATGCTCCTCTGTTCTGACAATGAGATACTGCTTTGCTCTGAGAACCCTGTGGTGGTCTCCAACATTCCTTCTTGAAATGACCTTCCCGGCCACAGTTTTAACATTGTCCCTTTGTCTCGACGTTGAATGTACTTACATTTTTCCTTTTCTAGTCATCAGGCACTGTCACAGTTTTTTCTATAATTTTAGACTTAACGTAGTCTAGGGTTTGTTGAGTTTCTGGAATAAGATCTATGAAACTCCCAATAAAGCTGTAGCTTGCTGGTAGTGCTCTAATTAAATACCTCATTTTTTCCTTTTCTGGTAAAGTTCCTCCAGCAGCTTTAAATTTGTTGCAAGCTTGTTCAAATTCTACAAAAAATTTTTCATCTTTTTAAAATTTTTTAACTTAATATCTTCTAATTGACCTCTGCATATTATTTGCAGTGCTGTAGATTTAGTAGAGTACATGCTCTTAAATTTTTCAATCATTTTGTAAGTTGTATCACAGTTCATAATGTATTCTAGTTGTTTGTCACTTACTGCACGGAGAAAGGGTTTCACCTGAAAGACCGATGTTCAAACGTAGTATTGGAATTTCGCTAACTGAGCACTGACAAATAATGTGACGGCAGCATTATAACCAGTGACAGCACTGAAAATTTCGGTGCCTACAGTATCCCTTTCTTTTAGGAAACCGACTCGGTATTTCCAATGCATGGCACGGATTTTTCCCGTGCCAGCATCAACAGCGAGTAAACGGCGTGGCCCGCGTGGTGCGACGTCTATGCAATAACCGCACTATTTCCAGTACGGCGTGTCTTTATAATATACTGTAATTATGTTATTTATACCACTCTAACCTAAAAATCGCAACTTTAACATGATTTTTAGGCTCTCGTGGTAAGGTAAAAGTACCTATATTGAAACGTTTTTCGGGGGCGATTGATTAGGTATTCTCTTAAATTAAGATTCCTATGAATGTAACTATTCAAAATTTGTATAGAAATCGAAGAGCGAGTCCTTTTAAAAGTAAAATATAGCTTTATAATTTGATTTAGGCTCAAATAAATTATTATATTAATAATAAACTTAAGTAATCTTTTGTCCGTATTTTTAAACAGCACAAACTCACTATGTCCTTGTGTTTCAATTTTACGCCCCTAATTTCAAACAGTTATCTTAGATAATGATTTTAACTTTATTTTATTTGCCATATAATGTATCTATTATAAATAATGATCACAGTAAATATAAAAATTATGATATATATCAATTAAACATCATTTTAATGTATTTTAATAACAATTAAGTGATAATGTGTAGAGAGGTTAGAAACATATATTTTACAACACTGACTATACTTTAATACAGGTTATGTTTTTAAATTCAATTAATTCTTATATTTAGTTTAGTTATTTGTGTGATAATAATTGATAAGTGTAATAAAAACATATAAAAGCCAGAGTAATTAGAAAAAAGTCTTGTGAAAGTGTTTCAAAAATACGGATAGTACAAAATTTCATGTTCGAATTGTGAAACAGCTATTTATTTAATAATTCGATCTTTAAATAAAAAAAATCGTAAATAACATAAATATGCAGTCCAAAAACTGTATTATACACAATTGTGATTGCTATGGAATCATTTATATTTTTAAATACAATGAAAAATAGCAGCAGTATAATTCATCTACTTGGACCCTATTGGCATCAAATTTCATGCGCATTTGGTACTTCGATATTGTAACTTTTTTTTTAAAGCTTAGCAACTTAAAATACACTGAAATAAGCCTATGAAATTGTCGAGATTGCATTATTTTAAAATGGTTTTGGTGAATTCGTCCGTCATTTTAAAATTATTCTGCGGCAGCCGCAGTGTATAGCGATACGAATGTTATATGATATACCGAGCTAATCGAGCTCACTGACAACACAATAATAACAAGGCATGGCACGGGTTTTTCCCGAATAATGCAGTGCTAGTAAGGAAAAGTAGATGGCGTCACTAGACAATATCGTGCCTGTCATTTTTCCTGTGTCATTCTTTTTTAGTACCAATTTTTCCGGTGAAACCCTTAATATATTTCTTGCTTTCATATCTAATTTTTTCCAGATGGCCGCATCAACTTCATTAGTATTTCTTGCATCGTGTTCTCTTATTGATTGTTCTTTACACTCTTTGTATTCTAAAATATTTAGTAATCTACATTGCCAGCTTGAGTAGTTTCCTCCATCAAAAATTATGATATTTACTTCATCTATTTTTGCTTGCTTTGCCACTTCGGACTCTCCTTTTATGGTAATGTTTAAATCAATCAGCTTTTTTATTCTTGTAAACTTTTTTAGTGTATTTAGGAATGATTTTCTCAATAAATTTCTATTTTCCTTTTGAAGTTCAGGATCATCATTTTCTAATTGCTTAACTAACAATTCCTCTAGTGTATTTTCTTTGTACATGTGCTTAACCTCAAAAATTTATGGTTGTTGCGGAACACGCCTTATCTACAGATCGCGCCCTGCCTACTTTCCAATTCCAATCCGACTTCTTCCAAACAATCCTTGTTATTTTTAAATTATGTAATGTATATAGTTATCTTTAGTTAGCTTTTAATTTCCTTTACTATTCTTCATCAATAGTTTTCACTTTTTCTCTTGTGCACGTGTTAACTACAATTTTCTTTTATCGAATTTTATCTTAGCTTCGCCACACTTTTATTGCAGTTTTATTTCACTTTTGATTTGTACTGATATTTTTGTCGACTTCATCAAATATCACAAACATCGCCGAAGCTCTGATTGAGGTGTAGTTAAAAGTTTGGTTGACCACGTTTTCACGCAACCTCTAAATTTTCTCTTACCAACCATGCTCTGCTACCATGTTGGAGGTTGTGGTGAGGTTAATAAAAACTTTTTTATATTAATACACTAGATATTTATATTTATATTATGCTAATATAAATATTACATTATGTCTCGTGCACAATACTCACTCGTGACTCAATCAAATATCATGTTGCGTTCTCGCTGAGTGTTCAGTTATACGATAGGACAGAGAGAGATGCGCGTTTTTAGCTGCTGCGCGCGCAGTTTCGGCTAAACTCGAAACGTTTGAGTACTAACGTACTCAGCGCTTGCTTGCGTATGCTTAGAAGATATAGATCTATATAGAAGGCGAAATATTAAAATTATTACTTATGTCGACTGTACGCTACTATAAACTGACAAAGATCTTTCTATCGCTCTTATAGTCTAATCAATATTCATGGGTAATCAGATTGCCCTTGTTTACAGTCACCCCCGAAGAATCTGAAATAAACTTATATTTAACCCTGAAATGAACTTTTGTTAGTAAAGGACAATCTGACCGCCCCCCATCACCCAAACATGCCCGACGTTTCGAGCCCGCTCCGGCTCCTCCTCAGGGACTGAAATTGAAAGCATGTTTAGCCTCCTTATATACCC
>UELU01077901.1:0-15454 GCA_900490025.1 Megastigmus dorsalis
TGGCTGTATGGTCTTCCATCGAGCCATAATAATTAAAAGCAATAAAATAATCTAACAATCCGTGATAACCATGCAGTCCATTGTGTGGCTGTATAGTTTTCCTGCGTGATTAAGATTATAATTAAAGTACGAAATACGACTCTTGAAGATTGTACAGTCCACTGCGTGGCTGTATAGTCGTCCGTCGCGAATCGAATAAAAATAAAAGGTATTTCTTTGCCTTGCTCGGTGACTCTGCAGTACAATACGTAGCTGCATAGTCTTCCACCGCATTAGAATAAGAAATTAGTAATAATCAAATAATCCATGATGATTACGCAGTCAATTAAGTGACCGTGTAGTCTTCCATTGCGATTAAATATAATAAAAGAAAATACGACTCTTGGAGATTGTGCAGTCCACTAGGTGGCTGTATAGTCGTCCGTCGCGAGTCAAAAACGCGACAATAAAATAATCTAACAATCCGTGATAACGATGCAGTCCATTGTGTGGCTGTATAGTTTTCCTAGCGATTAAGATTATAATTAAAGTTAAATCAAAGAACAAAATACGACTCTTGGAAGTTATGCAGTCCATTACGTGGCTGTATAGTTTACCGTTGCGAGTCGAATAAAAGAATAAATCGCGAATCACGCGAAAGGCCATACGCGATATTACAAGCGACCTATCGAGTCCGAACTGTTTATCGATAAAATTTATGCGGACGCGTATCGCGGAAAAAAAGCGCAAAGCGCAGCTCGTGTGCCCGTCACAAAAAATACTGACTTACGCGTCGCAATAGAGGCAAGCAGATGAGTTTATATTAACTTGTTTTATCTTGTCCCCTATACAATGTTTTTAAAAGTCTGAGTGTATTTATTGGAGTGAGTGTGTATTGAATGACTGGATTGAGTAAATGTTTCTTTTTATTTTTAAATGTTTATAAGATAGATATTGATGCTTTTGTAATTTTGTTTATTTGTATTTTTAATATAAGCTCTGTGATATTACTTTTAAAGTTCGAGACATATTTTAAGACTGATTTTGAGACTGATCAAGTTATTTGCCTGTGATATCATAGAAAGACTGAATGCAATTGCCTATGAGACTGATGAAGCGTATTATTGTAAAATTTTATTATTTGAAATGTATTGTTATACTTGAATATTATATCATTTTTGTATACTTATACGAATAAAAGAATATCTATCTATCTATCTATCTCTTTCACACGCTCACTTGCCCTTTTCGGTTGTTTATGCGTTTTCATTGCTGCGTTCTTGCTCCTTTCGTAAATACTTATATTGCCTATGCGGCAGGTGAAACAGACCAATATAGCTCGTTTTATTTGCTTGGAAATAGCGGTTTTAAAGCATAATGTGTGACCTAAGAGATGACACTTAGCACATTTAATTAGTGCCCTGTCATTTCTCAATGCGCGATCACAAAACGCACACGCTGCGTGATCCATTTTGTGCTGTCTTCATACGGGAAAAAATAATTTTGGTAGTTGTGGTTATAATATTCAAACAGCAGATCGAGCACAGGCAACATACGCACAAATACATTAATGCGATCACGCACCTGACTTTCAAAGCAGCAGCGCTCCCACACATGCGCCGTGACACCTCGATTCCAAAAAAAACAGCAAACTCCAATCTTCTCTACCTCAAAAACAAAGCAGGAAAAACCTCGAGAAGTATCGCAAGCATAGCACCTCTAGTTGAGAAAAAGATGGAGATGATGGCTTGCAAAAAGGCGCATGCAAGAAACCTGTAACAATCCGCCCGTAGGCACGAAGACAGCAGAATCTAGGAGAAAAGCGGGAACAAAGTGAGATACGTGCGGATGATGGTATTTACAGAGAGGGGAGAGATAGAGAGAGAGAGAGAAAGAGAGTTGGAGTTTGAGTGGAAGTTAAATATGGTTTATTAGAGCTGGGAGGTAAAAACTCATTTCGCCTAAAATGAAAAATGCATAGGTGCTTTTCTAGGGCTTTAGAAATATCACATAGTTTGGCTATGGGGCGAGTGTTCGTCATAGTGAGTATAACAGCTTTTTTTCCAAAGGCGAGAAAAAAGTTCGCCTCCAGTGCATATGAAATTTAGAGGTGATCACCGATAAATTAAATATACGAAGTAATAGGGATAATAGTAATAATAAAAAGCAATAGGGACTGCAAGCATTGGTGCTGCGAGCTTAAGCATGTGAGCTGCAATATCATCAGTTCCTGATGGACTGGAAGTAGAACTGTTTATGATCTGCAAAACATCGATTGTGGGACCGGAGAAAAGAAGAATAGAGAGCCATCACCATTTGGAGGCGTAGCACAGGAAGAGAGAATGTTTTGAAAGAACTCAGTCGATAGATAAGATAGATGTGCTGCAACAGTGGCATAATACCTGTTAAGGTCATCGCACGAGAATAAATTAAATGAGGATGTACGCCGATTGCTTGTGACACCTATCTGTCTGAGCTCTCGCCAATTCGCTGGAGCATCCAAAATATTTTTCAGCCTATTTGCAAAAAATCTGTTTTTAGCATGTATTATTCAGTCTCTGTAAGCATAATTTCTGTACGCCGTGCACATCAAGACACACTACAGTGTAATGGTCTAGGTGGGGTAAGACTAGAGCTTCAACCAATATTCTGCGTAGTGTCTCGGTATATCTTATAAATCGCAAGCTGTCAAGGGCTTAATTAACTTTTTTAGTTATACAATCATCCTGCTGTTTCCACGGTAATTTATTATCTTATGCAGTACCAAGATTCAAGACGGTGTCGGAAAAAGGCAAAGTGCCCCTCCCCCAAGTTAACACATAGCAATCCCGTTTACTTTAAATTATTAACATATTTTCTCAAATCAAACATTATAGCTTAGGTCTTGTCAGCATTGACTCGAAGACAAGATTGTTCGACCCACGTCGACACTAGCCGCACCACATCAGGCAGGCGAGCTAATCTCTCCAGAACCTTGTCTGCAGGAGTCTACTGACAAATCTAAAGGTTATCGGCATATAGTGTATGTTTAATGTCTCCACGATCAAAAATGTCTATGGTCATTGATGTAGAGACTTAAGTGCAAAGGATCGAGGAGCGACCCCTCTGGCACACCCATGCTTGTTTTCAATCATGAAGTCCTACTATTATCTGTTAAAATGCATTGAGTGCGATCTTATAAATACGATTTAATCCATAAGAGTGCAGACTTGGAGAATCCGAGATAACAAACGCCTTTCTGAAGTCAAGGAGCAACAGCAAGGTGATTCTTCTATCAATGCCTAAACGTATGTCGTCAGTCAGTTTAAGCGGCATTGTCTGAGTACTGAGATGCTGTCTGAATCCTACTTATAAAGAGTCGAGAATGCCGTTCGTGGAGAGATACTCTGTAATTTGGCAGTGCGCAATCTTTTCAAGTACCTTGGAAAGAAAACACAATGTTAAGGCTATTGGACGAAAGTCCGATGCTAATGATGGTGCAATAAACTTTTTTAAGATCACCAGATGTGCTTGCTAATAGGCACTTGGAAAGAATCCTTGACCAAAGGACGACTTAAATAAACGAACTATATAATTTACCAACTCTGACAGAGACTTAACTATGACACTTTGCGGTATGTCGGCCGCACCCCTCGCCTGTAATGAGAAACGGGAAATAGCAAGTATTACATCAGCTAAATTAAATGATGTCTATCACATCCTCAATATCGCCATTGGGTGCGACCGACACACTCGTAAAATGCGGTTAATTCAACCGAAAAAAGCAATTTTTTTATTTCATGAAATGAATGTACAGTAACACAACAATATTGTGTCAATATTTGAAATCAATTGGAACAAAACTAACAGAGATATGGCATTATCAGTGCTCGCTGCTCCGATTCGGCTAAGAGCTGGAGCGAATACCTGGCATATAGCTGTACAGCGGGATTGACTGACAAATTTTTCAGTCCTTTTGTTTAATTCTCAAATTGATTTCTTCGAGGAAAGATCTTCGTAGGTAGGCAGTTGTTTATAACTGTGCCTTGTTACATTCAATTTATAGTGTATTATTCAGTTTACAGGTAGACATTTTGCGGAGCAGTTGTGTTATGTTTTCGCTTCGTTTTTGCAGCGTTTCCGCTCCATTTTTGCTGTGATTTTGCATTTATTGTTAACAGAGATGATAGAAAGAATACTGGTTCAAAGCTGTATCAATCCAGAAAAAAAATAACCTATATAAGCGTAAGAATGACATCGACGTCGAAGCAAGAAGAACGACGACAAAAAAAATCTGAACACTAGTCGAGATGTACCGGAGGATTTCACTCTATAACTCGAAATCCACTGCACCGATCTTTCTAAAATTTTGTACCCTCTTTCAACACATAAGTTGCAAGGTAACATTGTCGCCTTTTTTTATTTTTTATAATTATTACTATTTATTTTACAATCATAAATGGCCGATTTTTTCTCGAAAATCGGTATTTGTACTTCCGAGTGTTACCAAAAATAAAATAAAAATAAAATAAAAATAAGTTACTGTTGCCATCTAGAGAATCTAATTAATTAATGAAATAGTTTTGGTTTTTAGATTTTAAATGTTCCAGTGACGAGTTCTATGGCGCACCGCATAGTAACTTTTTTTCGAGGCGTCTCCGAAGATTTTTGTCAATGGCTAATTATGCATATTTTTCAATAAAAATTTTATAGAATATATTTTGATTGTTAAAAGAATTCTCTAAAAATTGCTTTTTTCGGCCGAATTAACCCTGCCCCCCCCCCCCAAGCTTATTCGGGGTCAGACCATGCAACTACTCTCTGCTTTTTGGTAAGAGGCCAAAGTTGTGCATTTCCCTCAAAATATCTTTCTTGTGATCAAAAGCACCAGTTAATTGATTACGAAGATAAGAGATACGCTCTTGGTCAATGCTCTCCTCGACCTCATTACGTAGACGAAGAGAAGAAACTCATCCAACAACACAGCACTCCCAGTCCTTTTATAATGTCGATCTGTAGCATTGTGTTGCGTTTGTTAATGCATAACTAAAACCCAGTTCAATCCATGGAGCTTTTCCTCTGCAAGAAGTTACAGTTTGTAAATCCTTGCAATTGGAGCTGGGAAAATTCAACGTCCCCTCTAAGTCAGACTCTAAGGTATGTGCGTCCCATCAAAGTGAAACTTTAAGGTATGGGTCCAGGGGCGACCAATCGCAGCAGTACAAAAACTCATTGAGCTGATCGTAGTTGATTTTACGATAATTCCTGAATTTAAAACTCTCTTTTAAAGGAGATGAAACATAAAGATTAATGGTAACATCAATAATATTGAGCTTACTACGAAAGGGCGCCATGCTGTTCCCACAGCCAAGAATAATGTCGTTATTGTCCACAAATATCATGTGAATTTACGTGTGACAAATGTCGGTATGATGCGTCGAGCAGTGCTGAATGATCTTTGACGAGACTTCATCGGCAAGTCGCGGAACGAACTCCGCATCACCGGACGTCGTCAACAGATCAATATTCAAATCGTCCATAATTAACTTGTAACTGAACGTGCCACACATATCTCGTAAAGAACATAAAAAGACAGGGTCCACGTGAAGCGAAACACTGGAGGGTCAATAAGTCACCCCCACCATCGCTGGCGGCGAGCTATTTCTCCGCATAGAAAAAGTTCTAGAACAAATTGTTTTCCAGATCCGGTACTATTAGAACCTGCAAGTATTTTGACTTTAAGGTCACTACGAATATACAGAGCATGGCCCCCACCTTTAACATTGCAATCACGGCGAAACAAGCTGTAATCATCGATTTAAATGATATGATCGTCAGCGACTGGGCCAAGCCACGACTCTGCAAAACCAAATAAATAATAAAACCGATTATCACGAAGTATTTGACTGATCACCGCTAGATGGTGCAGATTTAGATGCGGAGCACAAAGAAGCAAATACCCACAATTCATTAATCATATTTTCACCGTTGTCGTCATCATATACAGGGTGTCCCGCTATCGACCCCACAAAATGAACCACTGGATAGAGGAGTTAACATGCTAACACGTCAGCGACAGGGAAGAAAGTGAGTGGAGCTTCCAAGCCACGACAGAAGCACCGCGGAAAGGAAGCACGTATAACCTTCATTGCTCTACTCGCTTATAGCCAAAAACATACTCACTCACTGTGTTGACTAAGTCCTCGGACGAACAATCGGCCGAGCGCTATAGGTATACCTATAGGTATTGCATGTGTTCGTTGTCTGTCTTCTCGCTCGCGGGTGTGTGTTAATCGCGAACTCTGTACGAGTATGAACACTGTCTCTGACACGTTTCAGCGTGTCGATGCGCTATTCGCAAATACAAAATGGCGCGTGAATATCTATTCATATAAAGATTTAATGTTTTCTTTTTTAATAATTGAAATCTAGACTTGAAATTGAAATTGAAATTTATTGATCCATAATATTACAAAAACATTGCAATAGCCTGAAGAGATAAACATGTTACCTGTATAGGCTGGATACATAATACAAACTATAGCTAAAATACATAATGACTTACAAACTAGTAATAACTTACAAACTAATGATAATCATTTTACATTAACATAAATTTTTTTAATTTCGAAGTGTCAAACAATAACAAAAAAATAACTTTTATATAGAATTTCAATAATCTAGTTGTAGCTATTATTTAATATAAACTTTTTTAGGTTGCTTTTTATAGCTACCTTGCTCTTCTTCAATATTTTAAGTTCTACTGGTAGTTTATTGAATATCTTTATTGCTTCTAAATAATTTATTTTATCACTTATTCTTTTTGAGAACCTAGGTATCTGTATGGACTTATTTCTCGTTATGCTTTGCGTATTCAAGTAACTTTCCCGTACTTATTGATAATGATAAAAGATAGCCTCTAGTTGGAATAATTGACGTATGGTAAGAGTTTCGTTTGGGTCAGGAAATGAGTTTTTATTTACAATTTTCAATATTTTGTTTTGTATTCTTTGGATAATCTTTAGATTATTTTCATAAACTCCACCCAAGCTATTATTCCATGCTTTAAAATACTATGAAAAAATGCATAATAAACTGTCATTAATGTTTTGTAATCCATAAATTAAACTATATATTAAATGTGTCTATCCCATTTCATGCTGTAATCAAAGTATATACCTAAGTATTTATATTCTTTAACTCTATTATCTTATTATTTATTGTAATACTTATTGTTTCTGGAACACTATCACAGTAGTTCCCGAAAGTCATATATACCGTTTTATCAATATTTAGAGATAGTTTGTTTTGTGCAATCTAATTTGCAACCTTATACAGACTTGTATTTATCGCATCTACAACTAGTGACTACTTATTATCACTAGCTATGATAATCGTGTCATCAGCGTATGATTGCCATCTCTATATGTAGCGTATCCCCTAATAAGTCATTAACGTATATTATAAATAATAATGGCCCTAATATAATTCCCTGTGGAACCCCTGTGGATATTTGTCTAAAGTCACTTTTGTAATCTTGAATTTTTACTCGTTGTTTCCTGTCAGAGAGATAGCTTTTCATTAATAATAGAGCTTTACCCCTTATTCCATACCTTTCTAATTTATCAAGTAATATTTTATGATCCACTGTGTCAAAGGCTTTAGCTAGATCTAAGAAAGCTGCAATTGTTGGCCTACTTCTGTCAAGATTTTTGTAAATAATGTTGTAGATGTAGTTAAATGCATCTGTTGTGCCTCTGTTTTTGACGAACCCAAATTGATTTTTACATATAATACTATGCTTTGTTGAAAAGGAATATAATCTTTTATATATAATTTTTTCAAAAATTCTTGCAATATTAGATATTAATGAAATCGGTCTGTAGTTTGACATAATAGATTTTATACCTGACTTGTAAATTGGCACTACTTCAGCATTTTTAAGCGCATCCGGTCAGATGGATTTTTCAATGCACAAATTAAAGATATGTTCTAGTGTTAATTGTATATGTAATATAATAGTTTTTAGTATCTTCATATTTATTCCATCCACTGCTCCTGCTTTATTTTTAATATTCATTGTGATTTGTTGAATTTCAGAGGCAGTAGTTGGTATTAGAAAAATAGATGAAATATGTCTGTCTGGCCATTTTAGATTTTCATTATTTGGTTTTATAATTTTTGCACTCAAATTTGGTCCAAATTGACAAAAATAGTCATTCATACAATTAGCTATTTCTGATTTATTTTATATTTCTGTATTATTATCACATATTACTTGAATTTCATTACTTTTAACTTTATTTTTAGCTAATTTCTCATTTATTAAATTCCATAAATTTTTTGGATTGCTACTATTTGCATGAACCTGTTCATATTCAAATTTAAGTTTTGCAATTTTTATTACCTTATCCAGAATTTTAGTGTATTTTTTGTAATCATTTTTAAGTGTATCATTTTCGGGTCTTTTTTCCATAAATTATATAACATTTCTTTATTTTTACATGATACCATTATTGCAATCGTGATCCAATTTTTTCTTCTAGTATTATTATTTTTGTTAGTTTTTCTATTTGTAGTTGCATTTTTAGTGCATTTTTTTATTAATGTCATCAAATTATTTAGTGCAGTATCTTGATCTTGTTCTGATTGCATCGAATTCCAGTTGACTTTATTAGCTTCATGTTTCAACTTGTTATAATTTAATATTTGTGTATGTGTATTTTTTGTTTCTTTTTTTTCCATTCTGTCTAGTGAGATGAATAATGGGTAGTGATCATTAATAATATTTTCAAATTTGTATGCATTATAATTTATACTGTCAGTTTTTATAAAGATATTATCAATGCAAGTGCCTCCTATCCTATCGATAGCAGTGTCACGATGGTAGTAATGTAGATGATTATTAAATTCTTAATATCAAAACTTAAGCTTTCAATCTTTCCTTTCCGTTAAACTCTGTCCCGAAATCATCCTTCCACTACTACCGTCGCACAAAGGACAGGGTCCTCTGTCTCGCGCGGCCAGCTAGCCGGAGAGGAGACTGTCCTTATTTCGCGGGGCAAGGATAGGGTACAAAAACTGATTGACTAGCGATTTTATGCTAAGAACCGTGACGAGCGGCCTTTATTGTCTCAGAATTGAGCAAAATATACATAACCCCCGCTGGGGCTTACGGCTATCGGCCGTAGGTGTTTCGCGCGCTAGACCGAGTCTTACATGTGGCTAGTCGAGCCTCAAACGCAAACGAAGTAAAGAGCGCGGAGACACGTGCTTCTCATCATGGCTTCTTTTAGCCTTACAACCCGTGGCTCTATGTCCGCGGAGAGAGAGAGAGATTCTTCTCCACCCTGGCTGGCAGTCCTGGCTGGACGACCCTTGCTAGAGTGCCTCGCTGCTACTTTGGCTGATCGGCTTGTAAGCCTCAACGGTCCTCTCTCGGCTGTCGATGGCTGACCGTCGGCTTCACAGTCATGGTTCCCCCCTCAGTCCTCCTGAACTTCGTGGCCCTTGGCCTCCTTGGTAGCTTGGCGCAGCCAGTCGAGTCGGTGTCGGTGAAGAGAGTGTCCTCGCTCTCACGCTCTCTTTTCGGGTTCCTCCACTTTTCGTGTTTTGGCCCGTGCCTTACGCTCTCTCTCTAGGTGTAAGGCAGCACTTGTTTCTCTGTCTCTCTCTCTCTTACTCTTATTACTTTCCCCGTCGCCGGATAATATTAATAACTAGACTTGGCTTGTACACGCGTCTCCTGGCGCCTCTTTACCGTAATGCGGAGTATTGTGACGTGTTATTTCCACGTTACAGCAGGTCTTGTTATACCAAAAAAACATGGGACATATTCTAAAAAATTATTGATAAATTCCTGTTCTAATAGTGTTTCAGTAGTGACTTTTTTATTCTTATTTATACTTATAATGTCAATGTTAAAATCTCCTACTATACAATGATTTTTTACATTAATTTGTTCTAATAGAAACTGTTTTATACCATACTTAAATTCTGTTTTTGGCACATCATGAGATCTATAAACAGCAGAGATTTTCAACTTTTTGTCTCCTAGCATTCTTATCTCTGAACAAGTCTCATTCTACCCACTAGAACGATTTCAGTATATTTAATGAATTATCTTTAATTTCATAATAACACCATCTGCTTTATTAATTGTACTTTCATTATAAAAACTTTAATATCCAATACCAAGTTTCAGTACGTACAATTACACTCGGTTTTAAGGATAAACTCTCAATAAAGGTTTCTAATTTATTGAAGTTTGCGTTTAAGCTTCTTATATTTATACATAATATTGTACTTCTATTATTAATAAGACCTTTATTGAGATAATCTATATCCTCAAAAACATACTCCTTAACCTTAACATCCATTAAGGTTTCAAAGTTAAGTTATTGATCCATAGCTACTTAGTGAATCACCTGCGGCAGATGTTATACTACTAACACTTATTGTCCTTGCTTGTATGAACTGTAATAAGACAGGTGTCTTCATTATCCCTGTATTGGTGACATTGTTATCCACATTACCAAGACATCTTGGTAAGGTAGGTCTTATATGATAACGTGTGTAGTCGATGACTTAATTAATTTTTGTCTTTAAGATTTCACATTGATGACTGTCTGTTGCCACGTGGTCTATCTTATATGATGTGTTATATTTTTTATTGCTATTGTTACGTCAGTTAACGGTGACGAACAACCTTAATATACTCTTTTGAGCCTAGGCTTTCGCCCAATAGCTCGGGATTCTAAAACGTTTTTAAAATTTGTTAAGGCGCGCGTATGAGTTTGTGTATCACGATATATCCACCGTATTTAACATTTAGTTAAATCCTGGAGAAATCTTGAATGTGTGTGTGTGTATGTCACAATACAACCAGCGTATTTAAATTAAATCCTGGTCGAAATCGTGCATGTAATTCCTGACTTATCCAGCCTGACTTATCCACTGGACAAGATCAGTGTAGGTTTTAAATTGGTGTGACTAAGTGTGTGTTTGAATCAATGGAAAGTAAGAAAGAAGTAAAATAAAATCAATGACTTACTTTTATTTATCAGATTTCAATCGAAGAACACTTTTATTATAAATCGTATTGTTTTAAGTAAACTTAAATGATCGAAGAACAACTTTTTGGTAACTTATAATGTTTTGAGTAAACTTAAATAATAATCGAAGAACAACTTTTTGGTAACTTATGATGTCCTTAACGTAACGTAATAATTGCTGCTTGACAGGTGAATGAGTGATCCGATCCAGCTTTTCGCGGCTTTTATTGCCCTACTTATACTCTGGAGTCCTGCTATTCTTTACATGCTAAGGGCGCTACGGAGTGGGGACAGTGTCTTCTGCCTGGTTACACCCATACGCTCATTATATAATTGTTTTATTACAATTATTGATTGAATAAAAATAAGACCTTTTGGGAATTAATTATTAATTATTATTATTTAAAGAAAATAAGAATTTATTGCAATTAACTTTATGAAATGCTTTTAATATATTAAAAATTATATTTTAAAAATTGAAATGTATTCTGTTCTTGTTTTTATTCTAACATGTTACAAAATTAATAATAATGACTAAATAAATAATGCAGTGTGACGCGTAATTATTCAAGGTTAGAATAATTCGCGTCCTCGCGAGCAACGACAGCACGAGCGCGAGTAATTAGTCTTATTGCCGCGCGCGAGGGAGGGAAGCACCTACCGGTGGTGCTCCCATACCCAACCATGAGAGCGAGCGAGAGAGAGATATGGCGCGATTGGCAGGATCGTGCCAGCCCCGAAAAAGCTCGGGAGAGAGACCGCAGCTACGAACGGCAACGGACGTACGCCGATCGATTGACCCGAGATTTTCAGACGGATAAAAGAATCGCGAGGAAGGAGTTTCGGTGCGGGCGTGTGGTGGCAATTATTGCGTGGAGTGTGGTGGTGTAAAGTATACCGGAGTGCACTAACGAATAGCTCAGCGAGTTCGGGGAGGAAGATTCCCCCCGAGCATCTTGCCACCAGCGGCGGACGGAGGGACGAGTCGCCCTCCTCGTCTTTGATGATAGTTGCGTGGTGAGTGGACCGGCCGGCCACTCACGAGAGGAACATAGGAGTAAGGAGCTTCACGGAGAGACACTCCTTGCCCCGAGTAAGTTCTTGCACATTACGCGTGCGATAATTGCATTAGAATTGTACGGGCGTTCGGATACGAATTCCGAACGCTTATTCGTATCGTCTTTCTCTCTCTCTCATACTCGTACGGTTGCGAGAGCAGTTGCTGTGTGCCGGCACGGCACTGCATGAACTTGATAGGTCGCGCGAGTAAACACACACCGGTGTGTTTACGTCGGAGACTCGGCTAGTCTCCGCGTATAGTCAAGCTATACACGCGCTGAACCGAATATAATATTCATCGGAATATTATATTCGGCGATTCGGATATTCGAACATTCGGTACGTTCGACAGTACAGACTTATTGTAGCCGAATTCAAATTGAAGTGTGCGCGTTCGACGGCAACGGCCGGCGCGCACGCGCTAACACTTCGCGTACCTTTGTATTTTTATCTTATTTTCGTAGACGAATAAACGTCGTTATTACAGTTTATTCCTCTAGCGCTTATTAGAAATTTCCCGTGTCCAAGCCCCGATTACCGCCACTCTCCGCAGGACTTGCAGCAATCAGCTGCAAGTCATAAGCTGAGCGGCCGAGCCCGGCAAAAAGAGCCAGCAGTGCGTGTGTGAGGCAACACATGCACACGAGCACACCGAGAACGAGAAAAGTGAGAGCACGGAGCTCTCACGTTGTAGCAGGCCGCGGCAACTCGTGGTTGGAGTTGCCGTCGGACGTACTCGGTACGGCCCGGGGTAAGTAACCAGCTGCTGGATCAACCTCGGAAAAACCCTGTTACAGCAGACATAAAATTATATATTTGTTATTTTTCGTAACTGTTATTACTCCAAAGTTTAATGGTTAATATATTGTTTTCTTTAATTATAAGAAACAATAAATAAATTAATACTATTACAATATTAATAATGTTGATAAGACTAATTTTTAATTTGTTAAACTAATAAATAAAAAGTTTTTTGTATAACGTTTCAAAACCTTATTTGATTAAATAAAATAGTTTTTAGAAATGAATTTGTAAAATGTTATAAACCAGTGTTTCTTATAAACAAAGAAAACAATAATTACACACGCACACAAAAAAAAGTGAACAGACCCAGAGACTAGACCTATCATTTCTTATGTATTTTGACGCGCTGAAACCGAATCCGAGCTCAGAATTGCTTCAGGACCCTTCATTTTTTTTAAATCGAGAAAAACCACCCAGAAAATCAGAAATTCGATCCTTACGGGGGCTTACAGTCTGTAAGGGTTCGGTGAAAAAGCTTAGAGTACCTGAAAATGACTACAAATGTTATTTTTTATGTACTTTGATGCGTTGAAACCAAAACTGGAGTTTATTTTACTTGTGCGCTATTTAAATTTGGAAAATCTGGTGGAAAACCTAGAAAAATCGCTGAAAATTGTGAGGCTTCGCACTGAAAAGCTTGGGTTAATCACGCAATGAATTTTTGTGTGAGTGTATCATAGATGATTTTTGTGTATTTTGACGCGCTGAAACCGAATTCACGATCTATTTTATTCGTACGTCCTTAAAATTTTGAAAAAATGGTGAAAAATCGTAAAAAATGCTATAAAATCCTTAAAAAACATTAAATTTTGCGTGCAAGTGCGAAGTATTCTAGCAATACTTTTTTTTTGCAATTGTATTATACATGATTTTTGTGTATTTCAATGCATTTAACCCATTAACGCTCAGAGGACACAATTTTGAGATTTAAGTTTGAATTGTTGCTGTGCAATATGTGCATTGCTAAAATATTTTAAAATCATTACCCTTTATGTTTTCGAGGGTGCTCTTTTCAGTGGTGGTGGTTAAAATTTCCTAAAATCACTTTTAATCATGGAAAATTGGAAAATTACCAAAAAAAAAAACAGAATTTTCTACTGCGATTTTTTTTTAAAACTAAAATTTCGATGCCTTATCGGTTCTGTATATGCCCAAAACCTATCTCAATCGTGGCCTCGAGGTCTGAACTTCAAAAAATAACGTTTAGCAAAATTTGAAAATTTTTCATTTAAACAAAATGGCGGCCGAAGTGACGATTTTTTTTTAAACTTTGTGAATTTTTTCCTCGAAAACTATAGACTTTGGAGAAAATTTTCATAGAACAAAAACATCTTAAAATTGATCAAAGAATACCCTCAAATTTTTTCAGAACGATTGGAAACAATTTTCAATTTTCGGAAAATCCGGAAAAGCGAGTATTTGAAAAAAATTATAAAAAATTCTGAAAATGTTCAGAGATGTTCTTTGAACTATTTTAAGACATTTTAGTTCTATGAAAATATTCTTTAAAGTCTATAATTTCCATGATAAATGCATATTAAACTATTTTTTAATAATATCGCGTTTGCATTGATGGCTGAATAATTCGTTCCTTTGAAGAAGCAGATTCACAAAGAGTTTCACTTTCTCTTTTTCTAGGCATGATTTATATGAATTTGAAATAAAGAGAAATAATACAAAATCGGAAATTAATTGTTAAAAGCTTTGGAAGGAGATTTTATGTTTAGTTACTTTTTTGCGCTCAGTCATATAAAAAGACTTTTCGTTCAATATAAACGTAAAAAAAACCAACATATATTTGATAAAAAAGTTAATTTTATTTTAAAATCACTTAAACTAAATTAAAATACGCATAAAGTTCGACTTTTGAAAATACATTAATCAAGTTTTATTATATTACGGTAGTATATAAAATGTAGGCAATTTTAAGATTTAATATTAATTTATCATGGAAATTATAGACTTTAGAGAAAATTTTCATAGAACAAAAATGTCTTAAAATAGTCCAAAGAACATCTCTGAAAATTTTCAGAATTTTTTACAATTTTTTTCAAAATTTTGCTTTTACGGATTTTCCGAAAATTGAAAATTGTTTCCAATCGTTCTGAAAAAATTTGAGGGTATGCTTTGATCAATTTTAAGACGTTTTTGTTCTATGAAAATTTTCTCCAAAGTTTATAGTTTTCGAGGAAAAAATTCACATAGTTTGAAAAAAAAATCATCACTTCGGCCGCCATTTTGTTTAAACGAAAAATTTTAAAATTTTGCTAAACGTTGTTTTTTGAAGTTCAGACCTCGAGGCCACGATTGAGATAGGTTTTGGGCATATACAGAACCGATACGGCATCGAAATTTTAGTTTAAAAAAAAATCGCAGTCGAAAATTCTGTTTTTTTTTTGGTAATTTTCCAATTTTCCATGATTAAAAGTGATTTTAGGAAATTTTAACCACCACCATTGAAAAGAGCACCCTCGAAAACATAAAGGGTGATGATTTTAAAATATTTTAGCAATGCACATATTGCACAGCAACAATTCAAACTTAACTCTCAAAATTGTGTCCTCTGGGCGTTAATGGGT
>UELU01077907.1:0-21992 GCA_900490025.1 Megastigmus dorsalis
TATATATATATATATATATATACACACAGGATGAATCGATCCCGTCGCAATGGCTATATACCGTTCGATTGATCGCTAAATTCTAAGAATCACGTATCTTTCTCGTTTTTTGATCTGACAAGTAGTTTTGGAGATACTAATTGTTAAAAGTTTTTAAGATGATCCAATCAGCGGGCAGCTATAGCTGTCGAACGCTGTAGTTGCCCGCCGTTGTAGCTGCAGCCCACTGTAGTTGCCCACTGATTGGCTCATCTTACAAACTTTTAACAATTAATAAATCGGAAACTACTTTTCAGATCGAAAAACGAGAGATACGTGGTTCTTGAATTTCGCGTTCTACCGAATGGTATATAGCCAAAGCGAAGAGATCGATTCATTCTTTACAAACGCCAAAAAGCGGATTCCAGTCCTCTAAGGATTAATATGTCTCAAAAACAGAATTACCTTTGGTTTCGTCAATTCAGTGTTACATAATGTATATAATTTTTGGTGCCTTTTTCCCAATACAAGTCTGTCGAAACAATATTGGCTATTATTATCTATTATTATTCTCGCAGAGGCTTAAAGCAGTTATCTGATCTTATAAATTATCCTTCGTTTTCCCAGGTGAAAAGGCTAATTTAATCTTCATGGAACACATGTAAAGGCAAAATAAAAATCTTTTATTGTTACAACGTTCGAGGGTGGACAATTTATACCCTCCTCTTCAGGCTAATAACAAAATTCTCACTTCTTTATTACACACAATAAATAGATTACAACAAAGAAACCAGTGAAACGTACAATACTTAATAGACTTATATACTAATACATCATTTAATTAATTTAATTTAAAAAAAAAACGTTCGTCTCAACCCATTAAGTCCGAGAAATGCCCAATTCTCAATTGAAATTTGAGACTTATTTTCTACAATAAAAAATTATAATAAAAATTCTAAACGTACCTATTCTACTATTTATGGGTGTACTCTTTCGATTGGTGCAGTCAGGATTGCATTTTCATGACTGCAAAAAGCAATATGGCGCATTCTAAATAAAAAATGCACAAAATTTCTTATGTTTCGATTTTTGTGAATTTTTTCGCGTCAAACTCATAATCCGGACGAGTAGTTGTTGACTTTCTTTTACGTTTTGGTGCCATGTTTCAAATAATGATAGGTACGAGCAGAAAAAAAGCGAGTCGAAAATCAATTATTCTTTTCGGGTAAGAAAAAATATTCGACTATCCAAGAAGTATTTATAGTTGCATAGGATAAATAATAGTATGTCTGAATTTCAAGTTCAATAATTGTTCGGAGAATAAGATGTAAGCGGGGCGCTCAGGGAGGTGCTAGCTTATATACACTCAGTAATACGGTTCGCTTGTGGGAGAGGCGACGCAAGCTCTTGGCCACCTAGCGGACGGATTAGGTACTGCTTTCGCAGTACTACGCGCTGCAGCCTATCTAGAGAGTCTGCGCGTGAGTTACAATTAATATTAATATTCGAAAGTGTAATTAGACTAGTGACGCGTGATCAGGCTATTAGAAGTGCCGGGTAACTGAATCTGAAATTATTATCTGATATGATGTAAGGGGCAATTGAAATATATATATGTATGGGTTGGTAATACGCCTTTAAATGTATGTGTGTACAGGTAAGGGTGGGGGACGCTAGTGCGTTACCTAGGTTGGTCAGTCGTGCGCCGACCTTCGCACTGTAAATAATTAAATAAACACTCATCTCGCAATAAATCTTTCTCCGCATATAAATAACTTCTTTTTATTTATTTGCATTACCTGCTCCGAAAAATAACATTATCAAATCAAACGGAGAAAATAATAACAGAGTTTATCGGATAAAGAACTAAATAACTAGAAAATATATAAAAATATAAAGTTTCTATGAGGTTTGACTTGACAACGTTCACATGAAACGGCTAACGAATGGAAACAACCAATTTTCTTTCGTAAACCCCCCGTCTACACATTTCCTGAGAATTTTGAAGCATTTTATGAATTTCGGCATGCCATATTGGATGCGTCATCTTGAATTTTAAAAATGTAACCTTAACTTCATGATGAACAATCCTAAAAACCCCTGTATACACGTTTTCTCGTGATTTTGAAGCATTTTAAAAAATCTTGAGTTTTAAAACTTCAATTGAGAATTGGGCATTTCTCGGACTTAATGGGTTAAATCGTTCGACGATTAGATCGTGAAACCGCTGTAAAGAAGAATCAAAAAACGGAAAATTTAAAAGGACTATAAATAAAAATTCTCAAAAATTATAAAGCAGAAAATTTGAACCCGCGGGAAACTCACTTTCACTTTTTTTCCTCCGCTATTTTCACTCATTGTTAATGGGCGTTGCCAATTTTTAGATTGAAGTACCTATATAGGTATGGTCAATAACGAGGTATATGAGGCGTTTCACGTCAACTGTCCCAGCGCGGCGCGTGAGCGCCAAATCGGGCTATTATCAACTATTCCGGCTATTATGCATCGAGCCTCCTGCGCGCGGCAAGCTTTATTTAATCATCTATAGGTGGCTTGCCATCTTCTCTTTCGCTCTCTATTTCTCGATCAAAACATCTTGAGTACTTTTTGGAAAATATCTATTTCTAAGTAAAAAATGCTCAGCTTTCGATCTAAATAGTCAAAAAAAATATTAAAAATATACTTTTTGATATATAAGACGTTTTGTAATTTTTGAAGGTGAAAATGAAAAATTTTGAAAAAACTGACTAGACCATCGGAAAGCTGAGGAAAAAATACGTCAAAAACTTTTATTCAAGAACTTTTTAAGATACATTTTAGTACAAATAGTACGAGTTGAAAAAAGCCGGATTTGGCGCTCGCGCGCCGCGCTGGGGCAGTTGACGTGACACGCCTCATATACGAAATCATCTATATAATAACTGCGGAAGAGCTTTTTGAAACTGTGAAAATATATGGAAAAGTGGGGGGAAATCAACCAACAACGAGACGAAAGCCGAGGCCGGTTCCAGACGTTCAAGGAGCTAACAGGCGCTAAATGAGGGTTGTGCCTCAGTGGCTGCAACCGCGAGCATAAGCCACCTCCTTTCCACGCATAGTCTTCTAGTAGGCAGGCCGAACTCAGCCCAGTCGCTGTCGACTATAGACGCATCTCGGATCCAACTACCATCAGTAACCGAAAGCCTCCTCTGATCTTACGCTATCTGGATTCGTGCCGTCCTGCCGTTGTAGAAATATTGATATAAATAAAACTTATAACTGAAAAAAGTACTATGTAGAAATTTACGAATATTTTGGAATGCTTCTGTACTAACTTTAAGGTGGTTTTATAGACATTTTTAAGGAAATTTGTATCTTCGATTTTATTCAACGTGTTTTTATGATAAAAAATTTTCATCATCTCGGAAAACTATCTTTTAACTTTGTTACGTTCTTTGTCAATAATCTTAATGTTATCACAATTGATCGTATATTCAGTGGTGTACGCATGTAGAGCAAATGCTGATCTTTACGAAATGCTTTTTACGTCTCGTTTGTGCTCATCTCTGCGATTTTTTAGTTTTTGTTTGCTCATATCTATGTATATACAATCACAATCATTACAACCAATCTTATAAACAATGTTATTTGTGCCTAACGGATCTACACTATCTTTGCCAAGTCTTATCATGTTGTTCAATTTATTGATGTTTTTATTGTTGTAATATAAAACTTCCGTAAAATGTTAGTAATAAACGGCATCAAATTTTTTATATATGGCAAATCTATGTGGTTTTTAGTGTGTAATTGGTTATTTTTATTATTCAAAGTATTATTTGTAAAAGACATTATTATTTTTTCAACATATTTATTGATAAAATGCATGGGATAGTTGTTGGCCAAAACGAATTTCTTATTAATGGTAATATTTTCTTTGCGAAAGCGTATGTCAGAGAGAACGTAACATTTATGAACTAGATTATATACAATCGCAATTTTTTGTTCTGTTGGATGGTGAGAAAGAAAATTTATGTCCTCCCCGATACAGTAGGTTTTCTATACCAGTTAGTGACAATAGAATTGTTCGTTTTTATGCATACCACATCCATAAAGCTTAATTTGTTTGATTTTTCAATTTCTACTGTAAATTTCAGAGACGGATGGAAAGCATTAAAAACGTCCAGTGTAGACTCTATTTTATCTTGTTTGATTATTAGAAAGCAGTCGTTAACGTATCTTTTGTATAAGCATATATCATTTTTTAACGGATTTTAAACACTTTGTTTCAAGGGCTTCCAAAGTAATTTCTGCGATATGGTTAATTTCAATACGAATTAGAAGGGTTGCTTCTAGGTATCTTATATGCATATTATAAGTATAGATGCATGTAATTTTTCATGTAGTTGACACTTTGACAGCTAGTTTGAGGTTAACACTCATAGGTATAAATATTTACCCTTTTTTAATCAAACTACCATTTTAATCGTAGACCAATCGTGAGTTCGTGAGTTGGTAAGTGAATAAGTAGATAAACTTATCTATTTATTTAAAAAAAATAGATATAACCAAAATAACTATAAAAGTTTTAATAACTTCGTGTGGAAACTTCTTCCAAAAACTTCTGTTACTTGATTGAATATTTTAAAAATTGGTTTAATAATTCCTGTTACAATATATTATGATGAAAGAACCAGGTTTTACAAGATTGTGAAAGTGTTCGGAATCATGCCTGTACACTCTTGCAATCGTTGGGTGCAAACCAGTGATGATAAAAGCTCATGCTGTGCGGAAGATGCTTGCCAATTCTCTGGAGGCAAGAAGAGGAAGGAGACTGAGTCAAGAACATTTGCTCCCAGTTACAACGAGTCAAGGCTGACAAAAATGATTTTAGAGAGATTTTCCACAAAATGTTGAAAAGACTCGTTTGAGTTCTGTGTCTGCCGACCAAGACAATGTTTTAAGAGAGAAATAGATGTCATTTTTGTAAAAACTGGTCTGCTGCTATCGACAACTGCTCAATTTGAAGAGATTTTATGAATTTATGCAGTTTTTGAACTCATTTAATTATTTAATCAAAAAATTTGAATTTACACATCTCTTCACACCATAATGACATCAATTACAAATCTTCCGACTCATGGGATGGCTAGATTGAAAATGTAAAAATCAGTCGGAAAATGTATCTTTTTGGTACCAGTCAGTTATTATATGGTTATTCATTCTTATAAATTTAACTTGTAAGAAATTAATACTATTATCCTCTTCTAGTTCATGTGTAAATATATCTTGCATGTTACGAGTTGAATATATTAAGTATTTGATCCATATTGTTCTTTGGTACACATTCAATGGTGTCATCTACACATCGAAAATAAAAAATTGGCTTGAAATCTAGTTTGTTAAGACATTCCTCCTCTAAGTCCACCATGACCATGTTCGCGAAACAAGGGCTTATGGAACTACCCATAGGTGAACCATGTGTCTATTGGTAGTACTTTCTATCAATTGAAAAAATGTGCTTTGCACTAAAAATGTATTTTGCATTTAAAATTCAGTAACCTTTACAATTTCCGTCAAGGGTATGTTGTACTTTTTCATTATATATATGTATCTTTTTTCTATACTATATTATACTAAGTCTGTAGGTATATTTGTAAAAAGGTATTTGACATATAGTGAAATTAAAATATGACCATCAGGAATGCTAATTTTTAAAATTTTTTTAATTAAATCATTACTGTTTTTTATATAAAAACGTGCTTGAGGAATACTATTAATTATTTTTCTTTCCACTATTTTTGACAACTTTTAAGTCGGACTCCCAACACATGAAATAATAGGTCTTAAAATGTGGCTTTTTTTGTATTTTCGGTAGTCCCTATATTCTTGTCAAAACTGTGTCAAAACTCATTCTCATTCCATAATGTCATTATTTTTTTAACGTTTTTTTGTAATTTGTTTAGTAGATTTCTCTTAATTATAATGGAGGATATTAACATACATACACAGTTTCTAAATAAACAATTTGAATAAAAAAAAGTCATAGAAGACATTCATCGATACGAATTTTCGTACTCACTATTGACTGAGTGTGCTAGAAATGCGCGTGCACCATTATACGCGGAAAAATTTAAAAATCCTGAGGCGGAAAATCTAGTCACATTAAGTCATTAGCTTTAAATTTTAATAAGAGTATTAAATATCTAATATCAACACGGTCTTATCTTAATTGAAGAGACTTAAATAGTTTTTTAATATATGAATTAACAGTATTAATTTTAACTAGTCACATCAGAATTTAATTTTTGGATTCTACCAGAGAGCTACTAGCAGAAAGTGGCCAGAAGGAGGTAGAAAGGGAAAAGTGCGCCTCTGTTTTTAGGTAAGTATCTGTTTTGAGTGAGATTATTATAGGATGAAAAACTGTGTTTATATACGTGTAAGATTTAGAAAGGTCCATTCTTTTTTGAATAATTCTATGAGGTGCAAGTGTACATGGGCAA
This sequence comes from Megastigmus dorsalis, assembly GCA_900490025.1. NCBI lineage: Eukaryota > Metazoa > Arthropoda > Insecta > Hymenoptera > Megastigmidae > Megastigmus > Megastigmus dorsalis. The sequence continues at coordinate 6,462 of UELU01077907.1, forward strand.
TTACTTGCATGTAAGATAATATGAGCTAAATACCTTACGCAGTCTATCTGTTGCAGGTAGTTAGCATTTACTGGATGCGAGTCGACTCCAGCGGAAAGAGGGGGGGGGGGAGTTCAGCTTCAGCTGGAGGCAATAGTCAGAGACTGTTTGCGGTAGCAGTATCTTCAGTAAACCTCTGCTTGCACTTAAGCACCACCAGGTATCTGCAAGGTAAAGGCGAGTCTTGACTCCAAGAAATTGATTTCTGGGGCTGCCGCTAGAAGATACAATTTAGCACTCTTTTTGTTTGCGCCAATGCCATTAAGGGACAGATGTGTCAGATTGTTAATCAGTGTATCTGTGTTTTAGGGCGGTGCAAGAGAGGATAGATTTTCGGAGGTACAAAGAGAAAAGCGGTTAAAGCCATGGGGCACCCAATCAAACACTGCTTCGCGGAAGGAATAAGCCGATTGGGCAGAGTCAGGTACCATGGACTTTCGCGACTCTAGTACAACCCAAGCAGGCTGACCTGACTTCGACGATCGAGAAACTTCGCGTCGAACTGATGAAAGCACCGATTCTTGCATGACCAAATTGGGATAAAGAATTTGTTTTACAAACGGACGCGAGTATAGAAGGCCTGAGGGCCGTTTTAACCCAAAGTAACGACAGAGACGAAAATAATTACTCGGTCACGGAAATAGAATGTCTCACTATCCGATGGAGAATTCGGAAAATGAAAGATTGTCGAGAGGGCAACCATATTTCTGTAGCTACCGATCATCAATCACAAATAACTTCACAAGATTGATAACCCTTCAGGTAGACTCGACCGCTGGGGCTTAGAACTCGGACAGTGGGATTTCGAAATCAAATACCTGAAAGGATCAGAGAATACGGTAAATGACGCGGTTTCGCGACAACCGCTTAAAGTGGCGAAAACCACTAAAAAAATTGAATGCCCATGGTATATATGCACGATAGAAGACATCGAGAAAAATCCCGGTAAATACCCCGAATTTGGAATATGTAAGATCGTCTATACCATCGCGTAATACATTCGCTCGATATTAAAAACCACGATCCAAAAGATGAATAGAATATGTATTCTAAAAGACGAAAGGCCACGGGTCTTAAAAGAAGCGCATGACGACGCACCGTGCGCATAAATCTCGGATTTCACTTATAATTGGAAAATCGTCGCGAATTCGACACAGTTTACTTCAAGCCAGCGATAATGGATTTACTAAATATTTCTTTCGAGGAGACCGAGGAAGCGATACGGAATGTCGAAGAGCTCCTCCAGAATGTCAGTCCTGTTCTTTTAGACGATTTTTCGGTAAAGCAATTCGGGGACTACAACCTGGAGGAATTGCCTCAAGACATGCACGCCGCACGCCACGTCACTGCCATTTTCGCCGTAATGTACCGTCAGTCTAGTCGGATGAAATGTGCGTACGTAAACCCACAAGGCCAGTGGGATCGGAAGCTCGTGTGCGCGAGCAGCAGGGCCAGCCACTCGCCAAATGACTCCCAGTTAAAATAAGACCTAAGACGACCAGCAGGACGCCACCACGCCTTCTCGTCCACGTGCCGCTAAAGCGAATTCTGAGGCCAATTTCACCCATCTCGGCCCCTACACCACCGCTTACACCATCGACGTCACCGACACCGTCACTGCTACCCACCACCGAGCAACTCCAGACGAACCAACCACCACCTTTATCCGGCAACCGCTCCACAAGGACAGTGGAGCTGCCAAACGGCTCCATGAATTCGGTGCCCATCGGGATGAGTCGCCTGCGGATGGATGGGGTCCAACAAGTTGGCTCTGTGGCTAAACACACGCGACGGCTCTCTACATAAAGCGCACGTAGTGCGCTCAGGTATGCTAGTGTCCGTGATCGATTTTCCATTTTTTTTATTAGATTATTTCATTTTTTTTGTATCGGAGCTACGCGAGACTACGCGCCCCGAAGAAAGGGAAGGGAGAGGATGTGACGGCACGTTCATGTACTTACGCGCAGTCGCCATTGTAGCGCCAAGCGTGTAGATCGCACACGCAAGTCTAAGCTTTAAAGCCGCGCATAACAGAACAAATCGATAGTATTGCCTAGTGCATCAGGCGTGTAAGAAGCTCCTTCATACCTGGTGCAACAACCACTCTAGTGTTTCTGCTATCTGGTGCTCCAGTAGAAGAGGAGGCTAACTACGGCGAAGACCCCGAATGCTCGCTACCGAGCAGGTGTTACGTCCTACGACGTACCTTTTAATTAAGGTCAATCGTTTAATGAAAAATTATTTGTAAATCGGAAGCGAAATGAATGCGATGCGAAAAAAATAAAATTTAAATGTATCAATCGACAAACGAGAAGTGTATAATTGTGAAATACATACGCAGCATTTCACAATCTTTTGTAATACGGCCAAATCGAGCACGAAGCTTGATACTAAATTTCAACCACATTTGTAAGCAATTAAAGTAGAGTAATACGTCACTTTTCGACACACTTTTGATCCTTTAAAAACGATTAAAGGAGGACATCAAGTTAGTCACTGACTCGGGATCTTGATGAGAAGCATAGTGCTCCACAAGAAACCCAATTAAATAATTATCATCGCGATTATACTAGATATTTTAAATATTAAAAGAATACAATTATATCAAATTAATTAAATTTAATAACTTAAATTCTTATTTGTATTAAGTGAGTGAATATTAAATAAATCCAACTTTTATATTAATTTATCGTGTAGAAGTGAAATTATTAATTACACCTTCCGAACGAGATTTACGACAAGAAACAGATCTTCTATAAAGAAAAAGGTAAGAATTTTATTCAATAATAACTTCTCATAAATTATATGAGAATAACAAATAAGTCTCGAATAATATTCAAAACTTAACACAGGCACCCAGGCACTCCTGGTGACATCTCAATCGACGTGCCCTATTGTCCCACCTGGCCTAAGGCGCTACTTGACTTGAGTGGGATTGGGTAGTTTGAGCACCCCTATCCCGCCATCTCTCGCTATACACTTCGCTGGCGCTCTAGTTACGGTATATCAAGCGAAACATCCCTCTCTGTTTTTCTACCACTGGCTCTCCAGGGTGAAATACAGAGTGTCAGTAATTGTTGCACAAGGCGTTTCTCTGCGCCAATTGCGGGATATCCCGGTTTTCATTTATAGACTATGCCACGAGTCAGGGCACGAGTTCGTGACGATCACTAATCGGTACTTGAGGCGCCCCTCGGTACCAATTAATGAACCCAGTGTGTCTCAGACCTCGTCCTTGGCCCAGTACACTATTTAGGACCCTGAGAGTCTAAGCCCGCTAGGTATTCGTAGTTGGGACACTGTGTCCTAATTACGGTATTCATGTACATTCGGCTTTAGAAGCTCCCCGTTATCACGTACGGCGAGTTTAGTGTTCGTACCGCGTTGCGCATGCGTAGAAACCCGCACTAATCGAATTGAACTAAGAATTATCGAACTAAATCGTGCTATGTATATTTCTTATGTTTCAGACATCAACGAGTGTAATTCTACCATGGTTTAAATAGTTATTATTTTTTCTATTATTCTTAAAAACACGAGTCATTTATTATATAGAATTCCCCTTCCCAAAAATCTCTGGCTTGCTAAAGCATCCGGGGGGAGGTTCTAACGGTACAAGGTCGTGAAATAATGTAAAAATATTTTTAAAAAAATTGTGAAAAATACCGTAAAATAAAATAAAATAATGTAAATATTGTAAATTAACTAAAAAATATCTTCAATGACTTATAAACAACAAATGATATCTCCCGTTATAATAGTGGAAATTTCCCTGTTACACTTTTTGAAATAAACATATTGGAACTTGTTTGGATAGAATAAGAATCAGGGTTTCAATGTTTTGATAAAAATATGAATTTGAGGAAACGTATAAATTATTAGTACTAACCTATTAGTAGCGAATTTTAATTTTGTATACTTTGTACATTAGTAGATATAAGAAACATAAAAATATTATATAAATTCAATATCTTTTAAAAAAGGGATAATAAAATAAATAAATCAAACAGTACTAACCTGTACAACAGAATCAAGCTTTTGGAAATAGTATCCAAATCTATTATAGTGTCTGGTAAGATGGCACTAGTAAGAAGGGTAGGTTTTTTAACTGTTTCGTCGCATCCACATTCATTTTTCAGTTTTTTCTTTTTACTTTTATGGTTATTTTTATTTATTTTATTAAGTTTCTTTAAGTGTTCGGCGAATCTAGAATGACCTTTATATAGAGCAATAACACTTTGGCCTATATTTAAGCTCTCCAAAGACCATGAAGAAATTTTATAAGCTATAAGAGACTCGTAAATTAAAATAGTTATTTTGGTTTTGAGCAAGTTCTTTTGAGCATTCAGAGTATTTTTAGTTGAATCAGCATCTTCATCCTAGAAGTGAATAATTTGTATCTAAGAAAGTAGTATCATGGTTTAAAAATTGAAATAAAGATTAAAGTAAATTGATGTTTCTTCCAAGACATAAATTACACAGGACCATAAAAAAAATTAATATTCAAAGCCATACTTCTTTGTTCATTTCATTTGCTCTTAAAAAACGTTTTGTAACTTGTAATGTTTTGTAATTCGCATATCTGGGAGACAGCAATTGGAGGTGATTCAAAATGAATTTTGTAGGGTACGTTGAGTACTTTATTAAACCACTTGCTAAAATAATGATAAAAATCGATTTTTTGCAAAAATATGCAGGGTGAACCTTTTTTATTTCATATTCAAGTTTAGAGGCCAAAATACAGAGGAATAATGTTGTCTCATCCTCAGAGCAGTATATTTTTTTTAGGCCTGAATTATTACCATCTTATCCAATTTTTGAACCACTTCGCATTAATCTATATTTTAGTGTACACAATGAATACTGTTCTACTTAAACAAATCAGGTGATGAAAGACACTGGCCTTTTGTCCCATTTTCTAGCTAAAGCGAAATTTTTTTATTCAAGTCTTTTTAACAAACACACTCCCTCTCTAAGAGTTCCAGCACCGTGCAGTAGATGAGAGGGCTTAAGCTACAAAGGGTTTCGCGACCATTAGGTCCGCGGTCTGTTTGTATGGGGACCCCTAGAAACGGGCTCTGAGTATGAATTTGTGAGTGAGAGAGTAAATATACGGTGAACGCCTCCCATCAGAGGCTGGATCCCCGGGATGTGACCCGTACTATATTATCCTACGAGAGATAGGCGGTAATGGTCGATCATTTGGTGGTTTAGCTGAGCGGGTAAATACTCACCCCTCAAGCCGAAGGGGGAATGCGGACCGTGTCGAGAGGAGTGATTGGCTACCTGGGCTACTAGGTAGCCGTTAACTGGTGCCTTGGAAACACCTGGCAAAATTCCCAAGTAAATTTGCCTTACCGTCGCACGCGTATTTTTATTATAAAAAGCTTCTTCTCATGCTCAATTGGACGGTGAAGACAAGCTTAAGGGAACCGCTTCTCTATATCAGGTGAAGAAGGACTTGTCTAACCTCCTAATGAGCCACATGGAAACCGAGGATGTCTGTGTGAACCAGTCAGCAATGACTATGGAACCGATAACCTCTACTCAGGGCCTCAGCGTAACACGACCTCAAAAGGATGGGAAACCTGAGGCACGAAAGAAAAAAAGAAAAGGGTAAGACCGAAGGAGAGAAGGAAGTTGGCTGTAGCTGAGACGAGCAGTATCAGCACTTCCGACACTCCGACCCCAGCAAGCAAAAAGCGACACGTCACCGAAGGTCCAGAGGCCCCCTGAAAGAGCCAAGGAGACGTGTCTCAGTGCACTCTCGACTTTGCAGAGGACCAACCCCCTGACGACAGTAGTTGTCGAGACTGGGTATCCTGAGGAGTCCAAAAATCAAGAAAAGTTTGGGCTCTTCAGGCAGACGGTGATAGAGGCAATGGATAAGTTGCCTTTTGAGATGCCGATGCCCGAGTTCGAGGGCTTCTTCTGTCGGGGGGTGTTTAAGTACACCCTGCCGGAACCGTAGCGGGCCATTACAATGGCGTACCGGAGGGATTTTATAGTCAAATGGCTTGCACAAATCTCTTCACAGTGCAGCCCTATCTGCACCACAGCAAAGACGCCTATGCGATTTAACAAAATGTATGGCTGCAGTGCGGACTAATCCAAGAACCTTGCTTTGTTAAATTTAATGTAAGAGGACTAGGGACCGGAAGAGTTGTTAAGGATCCAAAAGCAAGCAAGGTAACAGCGGCAGGATAAATATGTTAAAGGTAAGGCAACGAACAGGATGTTCCAAAAAGAGAGGGAAGCAAACTGGTAGAGTACTGTGAAAAGAGGGGGCTGCCACTCGTAGTTGTATATGATGCCAACTCACCAACTTCGAGATCATCAATCAAGGTAATGAACCAACTTTCATTAACAAGGTAAGAAGGGAAGTAATCGATATCACGCTCTACTCCCAACAAATAGTCAGATACCTAAGGGATTGGCAAGTGGATAAAGATCCTTCTCTCTCTGATCACGCTCAAATTCATTATACTCTTTCAGGTATGCTGAACCCAATGGAGACAACTATAAGGAACCCAAGATTTACAAACTGGATTGCATACAAGGACGATCTAAGACGAAATCGCAAAGAGTTCCCAAAAAGAATTAACTTTAGGGCTAAGATAGATGCAGCGGCATATTGTCTATAGAAGGGAGCAATCGACGCCTATGCGATTAACTGCCAACCACAAAAAGGCAGAAGCAGACATGAAGTACCTTGGTAGAATAACCGATTAGAAAAAGTGACGAAGAAAGCCAGGTCGCTCATCAACATAGCTCGTAGGAGAAACACCCAAAAGAGGTGGAGAGGATGGCGTGAGGCGCAAATCAACTACAGGAAACTTATAGGAAAATCTTCTGTACAGATATAGAAGGAGGAAAGGAAGAGGCCAGACTCAACAGGGTTTTGGCACATAATCCTGAAGCGTGGCTAAGTACCATAAAATTTCCATCGGGAGAGTTCTCAACGTCGGACGAGGTGACCCTGACCCACTTAGCGGAATCCAACTTCCCGGGCTTTATAAAGGAGGGGAGTTTACGGAAGACAATCAAACACACCAGATGTTAACCGGTGGCAATCATTCAGACTGCCTCACAGACTACTGAAGACTCGCTTGCAAGACTGTCTCTCCGGAGGCGGACGAGATCTTTCCGGTCAGGCTTAGGAAAGGCCTCGAGGAGATCATCGGTCACTTTGTGAGGTTTCGTAGGGCTTGTCTAGTTAGAGGGCTTGTACTGGTGGCCTAGCGTACATCTAAAGTAGTATTCATCCCCAAAAGAGGAATGGAAACCTACGCTACAATGAAGGACTTCAGACCCATTTGTCTAACATCCTTCAAGCTAAAGAAGCTTGAAAGGATAGTAGATCGCTTTATCAAGGACAAAATATTCACAAAACAAATTCTATGGAGAAGTCAAAGCGCGTACTGGGAAGGTCACTCTACGGAAATAGCTCTACAAACGACCGTATCCCTCTTCGAGGAGCAAATAGAAGAAGGTGGATATGCGGTGGGGGCAACAGTCGATATCGAGGGAGCCTTTAACAACGCTAACACTGACAGCTTATGCGCAGCGATGGAGGAGAAGAAAATCCTTAGCATGGTGATAGACTGGTCCGACGTACGTTGTGACAGTGGAAACTTGTGATCATAAAAGGTGACGTTTCCTTAACAAGCACTGTAGAAAGAGGTGCCCGCAGGGAGGAAAATTATCCTCCATCTGCTGAAACATCGTGGTAGATGGTGGACTGATCATAATTAAGACTGCGGCCTGCATCGCATTCCGAAGACTTATGGTCTATGATGGATGGAGACACAAAAGTAAACATATAATGTTACTTGCAGATGCGGAATTTCGGCAGAGCTGTAGCCAGACTCAAAAAAATTGTCACTGGTCACTGCCATCTGATGAATCACCTTGACAATCCAACGTGCAGATGGTGCGGTGCGATAAAGGAGACATCGTCATATATTCTATGTAAATGTCCGACCTTAACAGACCGAAGGAAGGAGAAGTTGGGAACAGACTTCAATAATTACGAATCGATAGAAAAATTAGACGTGTGGACGTTGATAGACACTTTCGTGTTCTTAACCACTCAGCCCTAAATAAACCAAAGTTTTTCAGTTGTTATTGAATGAAGGTCGATGATCAGAACCACACCGGTCGGGAAAGCTAGAGCATAATATCATCCCAGCGGGTGCTAGGGAAGGTCAAATGATGGAACCTGCGCTTAAAGGGATGATCGGGGATAGAGAGGTCAATTTGTCTAGACATCAGGGTTCAACTGAGCCCACCCAGACGCAATAATAATAATAACGAGCAAACTACATGTACTTTTATAGTTACCTTGGAGACCACATTTTAGAGCATTAAGTCATAGGAGGGGAGGGGGGTGGTAAGAAAGAGCGACGTAGAGAAAAGGAGAGAACGACAGAGAGGAAACATTATCTGTTCACAAAATCATGTAGAAGAAGTGTATAGAAAAATTAGTCAATTTTGCAACTTATGTTATTTTTATGAATGAAAAAATTATGGACGACAAAGTTATTATAATAGAGAATGTTATAATTACTAAGGGCATAGTAGGATCAATATATGCAATAGACTCTGTCTTGCTCATTAAATACTCTATTAAAGATGTTCAAAAATGCCTTATATATTAGCAATTTTAGTAATATAACATATAAGGTTTTTTCTATTTCTATATTATATCATTAAGATATAGAAATTTTTCTCGGTAGAGACATTTAACCAATATTGAATCAATATTGTTAATATGACACATGAATTTTGTAGCAACATTGTAGAATATTAAGACTGAAAAACTGAAAAAAACAAGGTTTTGGATGTGTATCTAAAACAATTTATATACTACTAATGAATTTAATACGCAGTCAAAAGCATGTGCTTATCATCCTAAGCATTTTAGATAAATATTCTAATCAGAATGCTGTTAATTATAATTTTTATTTTATTATAGCTACGTCCTCATCGACTGATAAATCTAGAGCTCAAAGCCCTTAATAATTATAACTGTCCTCTATTATAACAACTTTTTAGACAATATAAAATACATAAACTTTATTAAAAATTTACTAATCCATAAAAATAATATGAGCTACAAAAGTGACTTCTAATTTTTCCATACACTTTCGTTAGATTACTTTCGTAAGAAACTAATGTTTTCTCTCTGTCGCTCTCTCCTTTTCTCTACTTCTGTGTGTTTTACTCCCCCCCCCCCCTACTCCGACGACTTAATACTCTCAAAGGTGGTCTCTAAAGCTACTATAAAATTACATGTAGTTTGCTTGTTAGAAAGATGTGAATAAAAAGCGTTTTTTTAATTTTCGAGATATTTAAAAAAACAGTTGTATGCCATAGAACTATCGGGAACTTGTATCTTTGAAGGGGTAATATAAAACCACTAATGTTTTCTCTCCGTCCCTCACTACTTTTCTCTTTCTATCTCTTTCTCACTCTCTCTCTTAAAATTTTAGTAATATTAATTAAAATGCAGTTACTGCGGATTAAGAGGAACATATAAATAGGCTTTAAGGACTATTTAATCTTTACAAATAATAATTTTTCTAATTTTAAGGAGCTTAATTCGTCGATAATGATGTGCATTCCACTGACTTAATGACGTTCTACACGTAACTTATATGAATTAAATTAATTTAGATGATTAAAAAATAATAAAAGATTAAAAATTGGTATACTTAAGGTATCTGGTGGTTTCTTTATATTTAGATTTTTGTTATTTTTACGGAGTTTTCGATAGTTTTATACACTGCAGTCGATGATTAGCTTTTATTGGTTAAATAAGCTATCTTGGGTAATGTAAAACAATAGAAAGTCATGGTAGGTGCCCTAGGATCAGTCAATGGCTGGCCGAAACTACATTTATGGTCATTTCGAGCACTAACACGGCACCTGTACAGTGTACAAAATGCAAAATGCCTCGTGCATGGCCTCAGTAAAATCAAAGCAGACGCGGAAATATATTACTGTCTGTTTGGGTTGTCGTCGCAGCAGCAACACAAGCGTGAACGCGAATATGAAGATCAAGTCAAAGTCGAGCAGCGTGTGCGAGGGCGAGCATGTGAGAGTGAGAGAGAGAGACTGATGAGCGAGCAAGCGCGAGAATAAAGACATACGCGCGAGAGGAGCCAATGCTCCCACCCAAGGATTTTTCCGGACCTCTAAACCACAGCGGTACTACCAGTGGCTTGCACGGGGAATCGCTCATCGACAGCGGCGCAAAAAGGGATACGTTGGAGAGCGTACGGCAGGTTGCCGGCGGGCAGCCGCCTACGAAACTTTCGAGTGATGTACAGCGGATTGCCGGCGGGCAGGCGCCTGAAATATTTTCGGGCGGTGTACAGCGGGTGGCCGGTGTTCAGGAGTCTTCTATTTCAGTCTTATATACGTCTACGCCAGCGAAGCTCGCTACTGCGACTTGTGCCGCGAATACTTGCGTATCGTCGAGCATCTCGAATTTAATAGAAATGCAGTTTGACTTGCTTGGGCGCACATTGGCCGATTTTGAATCTAGGATAGAATGCAGACTTGGTAAATTTACAAATGAGCCAAATATCGTATCAGCAACGGATGAGATGGTTCACATACTGATTTCTCAGGTCTCATCTCTTGAATGAAAATTGGATGTGCAGTTAACCCAGCTGGAGGGGCTACACAGTGATCAGCCAATGTTACTTCATGAAAAAAAATTATTAACAGAAAAAATAAATTCACTTGTGGATAAAATTTAAGAGATGATCGACAATGTCGCGAGTAATAATATTAAAAATAAAAATCATGTTAAACATCGAGGAAGGAGGCGGCCAACCTAACATTGGGGGCGCTGCATCCTCTTGATGACTTCGGCGGCACACTACTGGTGGGGCGATGGAGGGAGTATTGCAAATCGAACTCAATGTGAATTATTTGAGAGCTTACATTGAGCAAGTCCGTCATCTTCTGTTGACGGTCCGTCTTACCACTTTTTCGGAATCGACGACGGCCTCATTCGGATTGAGGGTTACAGCCTCGTGCGTCAAGACCGTAACATTCATGGCGGTGGTGTTGCCTTATATATCAGAAATTACTTCAATGTCAAAGTTTGGTCTACATAGTACGGGTTCAATGAAACCATCTATACCAGAATTTCTCATGTGAAGTACAAAGAGGCAACTCACCGCCAATCTTGGTGGGAATACTTTATCGGCACCCAAAAATTGCTTTTAATAGAGACCCTAATTTTCTCTCTTCCTTGCGAGATTTGTGCGGCAATCATAGCCATGAAGCTATCATGGGGATCTGAATGCAGACTTGATGTCGGCGAATGGTGATGTAGAGTTTATTCGGTATCTTTCGAATGAACTCTCCCTTAAGATCATCCAGCACGGCTCAACGCATTATACCGACACATCTGATACATGGATTGACATAATACTTCTTGACAATAACGATACGGTACGTGACTTTAGGAACAATTTGGCACCCTTTCGCAGTAGGCACAACATTATTGATGTCACTATTGACATTTGTATTGTTTCTTCTCCAAATAATGATTTTAGTTTCAGAAATTATCATAAGATAAATTATAAGGAGCTTAATGAATTGTTGTGTCATTGTTGGGTTCTCGAAATCCGCACTCCTGTGGATTAAATCGTATTTACAAGGCCATACTCAGGGTGTGTTAACAAAAAATTCTTCGTGGGTTGAAACTAATTTGGGTGTGCCAGAGGGGTTGGTCCTCGGTCCTCTGCTCTTCAGGCTCTGCATCAATGACCTTAAAGATCTATTTGATCGTCGGGCCGTCAGACATATGCAATATGTCGATGACCTCCAGGTTTATCTGCAGACTACTGCAGATGAAATGCGGGAGGAAATAGCTCGAAGTGGGCGGTGCGCTGGTCTCTTCGACTCAATACTGGCTAGACCAAAGCTATAATGTTTAGTTCGAGAAAATATGTTAATGATTTAAAGGAAAAGGGATTGCCATGTGTGGACTTGGGGAGACGGGCGCTTGTGCCTTTTTCCGACGCAGTCGTGAGTCTCGGTGTTACATTAGATAGTAAATTAACGTGGAAACAGCAGATCGATTGTTGAACTAAAAAAGTAAATAAAGCCCTTTACAGCCTGCGGTTTATAAGGGGACGTACCACCGAGACTTTACGCAGAAGATTGGTTGAAGTCGTGCCCCATCTAGACTATTGCGATGTAGTGTTGCTTGATGCGTCCGACGAGCAGAGAATACGGTTAGAGACACTGAGTAATATCCATGTAAGTTTGAAGTCTCCTCAAACTTAACCACCTGGGAGCTTATGTCACATGACTAACAGCTACAGATTGATAGGTGATTGAGAGATATCCATTACAAACAGCGCGAAAGCCTCGGGCAGTCGCTACTGAACCTTGACACGGCATAGTCACGTATTATATTACTTATCCGATATTTATAAATGTAAACATTAATATTACGAGATACCGACAATTTGTGTTGATTCAGGTGCGTTATAAACGGCGTTACTATTGTGTTAATATGTACATATGTCTTACATTTTATTTTATTGTAATTACAGTTATTGCCTACTGCGACAACACGTGTTGAATTAATTCTACACCTTAAAGCAAAATTTGTAATTCCATAAGTCTTTGAGATTCGAGACTTATATCCACATATACTTATTTTTTAGAAAGTGAGAGTGTATTTATTGGCAAGAGTGTGTGTGTGTGGTAGGATGAGTGCATGTGTGATTTGGGTTATAAAGTTTCTTTTTTATACACTAAGACTGATAGATTGTGACTGGCGAAGTTCGCCGTCTGCGGGATTTTATGTCAAAATCCGCGTATGGTATAATAAATTTAAAATCTCAAAATTATCAGCTCTATCTGTCTATAATTACGCCCCTGCGTACCAACGTTAGCTTTTTAATCAATGGGGTGAATTGAGGTTTTTCTAGGATAGAAATAAACGTATCAAGAATTTAGTATCAAAAAACTCAAACTCAATAATATATTCTGTCATATTTCTCAATATATAGTTACAGACGTGATCGCGCACGTGGTTTTCATGCACTTTCGTGCGGAGTTTCGCACGCTGTGCTTTTTCGGTTATATATGGTTTCCGCGATAAATATAATCTAGCGGCCCTCGTTAATGCGCGCGAGGAATTGAGTTGTCACGCTTTCTTTCGCGTGGCAATGGCAAAGCTTCTTCGTGTGGGCTCGCGGCTGCGAGCTTCCGGCTTTGGCCTTTTGTCCACGCGGGCGCGATCGCGGCTTGCGACCGCTCTCTCGGCCGGCCGACGTAACAAGGTTGAGCGCTCGCTCCTTTGTCGAGCTCCTTGCTCCGGTTGCTCTCTCTCCTAATTTTTGGAGCTTTTCTCGCGGTCTCTCTCTCTTGCTGCAGCGCGACTCTATTTTCTATCTACTCTCTCTCTCTCTCTGTCTCTCGAATGTCGTTGCGTTTCCCGCGGTTCGTTATGTGTCGGGCGGTCTTGTTATTTGCCGACGTTCCTCTTGTTCGTGTGTCGCATCTCCTGACGCTTCCACACGTTAATACGCGAGCCCGCGGAAAGTTCCACTCTCGTTTGTAACGCAGACGAAATCCTGTGTTACAAGATATCGATCGCTGCTTTATGTTAAAATTGTTTATTTGTATTTTATTTAAGACGCTCTGTGATATTACTTTCATGTTGTAGCGTTTTGATGACTGAAATCATGTAAGACTGAATAAGCTGTAATATCATAGAAAGATTTAAAATGTGAAAAACCAAAAAAATAAGAAAATGTAGATTCTAACAAAAATTAATGTTGTATGAACATGTATTTTTTGTAAACTGTTACAAATAAACTTGTATCTATCTATCAATCTATCTATCTGTCTATCTGTCTATCTGTCTCTCTCACATATTAATGACCTTAAAGACCTCTTTGACCATGGGGCGGTCAAGCACATACTATATGCCGATGACCTCCAGATTTATCTGCAAATCCCTGCAGGTAAACTTCTGGAGGGATTTGCAGCTACATAGCTCGCCTGTCTGAAGCGGCAAGGTTGGTGTTGACGTGGGCTGAGCGCTTGTATCTTCGTCTCAATGCTGGCAAGACCAAAACAATTTTATTTGGTTTTAGAAAATATGTTAATAATTTGGTTAAAATGGGATTGTCAGACGTTGATATGGGAAGCGGAGCGCTTATGCCATTTTCCGACGCCGTCGTGAGTCTCGGTGTTACATTAGATAGTAAATTAACGTGGAAACCACAGGTCGATTGTATAACTAAAGAAGTCAATAAAGCCATTTACAGCCTGTGGTTTATTTGTAAATAAACTAATATCTATCTATCTATTTATCTTTCTCCCTCCCTCCCTCTCTGTCTCTGTCTCCCTCCCTTCCTCCCTCCCTCTATCTCTCTCTCTCTCTCTCTCTCTCTCTTTCTCTAATATTTTAAGTAATGAGTCTCAAGTGTGCGTTAATATTGGTAATTCTAACTAATCTGCTGCTGCTCGCCGCCCGTGTGCTGATGGCTGTGGAGAGCGGAAGCGGACCGAGTGTTCCGAGATTATAATTAATGGTATAGTAGGTGATGATATTTCTAGTTTGAATGATGATGTTTATGCGGTACTCGGTACGGTTCTGCTTTCACTCGATAAGAAGGTCATTTTTGAGGTTACAGTTCTTCAGCCTCGGCATGCTGTCGGGGAGCGGGTAGATGGGACCAAGGGTAACACGGTATCCGGATCGAGTCGACTGCCGTCTTGTTTAGTTCGCCTCACTAGTGGCAAGTATGTGCACCAATTTTACTACTAGGGACATCAATCCCTCTCTTCTTGCTCCTGGAAGTGATCGTCGCTTGCCAGATAGACGCATATTTATCAATGAAAGATTACCTAATTATTTATATAGAGAATTTTTATCATGAAAATCAATTGCGATTAACTTGGGATTTAGATACGTCTGGCACAGTGGTGGGAGGTTCTTGGTAAGGAGGATAGATAGATAGATAGATAGATATAATGTTTATTTGTAACCTTTTACAAAATTTTAGTCTTTTAACACAGTTTTAATATATATACATTCTTTCTCGCTTTGCAATATCACAGTCGTGCTTATATCTAAAGTTTGGTCAAATACATTTAAAAATAAAAAATAGTGATATCACAGATAAGTTACAAATACAGTCAAAATTCAGTCTTTTTAAATCTATCACGTCATTTCTTTAAGAATTAAAGCTATATACAAAATAGTCTAAAAACAAGTCACAGAAAGGTTGCGCGAGCATTCACACTTCATCACTTGCACAACGTCTGTCCATTTTTTCTTTAAATTACACACATACTCGAATAATGACACAAAGAGTAATAAATTAGGACAGGACGATGTACAGGAATAGGACAAGCTCACATGTCGCTTAACCTATACTTAAAAATCTAATCTAGGTTGAGAAGGAATCTCCTCAAAGCAGTCTTGAACCTGTTGAGTGATGG
>UELU01077908.1:0-15112 GCA_900490025.1 Megastigmus dorsalis
TTCTTATATTATTTTTTAGTAATTAATAGATGTATTCTATGCGGGCTACACTATGTGTGTCCAAGAATAAAGAGCCCATTGCACATTTGCTGGCAATCATAAAAAGACTCAAACTGTTACCATTCTGTGCAATGTTTTCTTGTACAAAAAGAAATGGAATGGGTTTATTTTTGCATGTCCGATATTACTTTATGCATGATTTCTTATATTATTTTTAAGTAATTAGTATATGTAGTCTATACGGGCTACACTATGTGTGTCCAGGAATAAAGAGCCCTTTGCGCATTTACTGGCAATCATAGAAAGGCTAAAATTGTTACAATTCTATGCAAGGTTTTCTTGTACAAAAAGAATTATTTCTTAGAAATTAGTAGATATAATAATATATACCGACAACACTATATGAGCCGGATAAATCTTTTCTTGTGAGTTTTTCTTGTACGAAAGATAAATAAAATTATTTTATATTATTGAATGCTTGTAGCTATTAGTTGCACAATTTTTCGTATTATTTTAGAATTTTTATTGGACATATTCCCTACTAGACGCCTGAATTGCCTATACCGCATTATCGACATTTTCGGGCAGGGAAGGTATCCCTAGCGCCATCTCCTGGCAAAAGAAAGCGGAGATGCCGCGGCCTCACGAGTTATTTCCACCTCTAGACTTGTAAGTCTATGACGGTGCAACGCGCGGGCCAACGCATTGTCCGTTTCTCTCGCTACTGCTTCGAATAATTTGGAAAAATTAGGTCGCCTGTGCTTGTGCGAAGATGCGGTAACGCTTCCTTATTAAAATGCCGAGGGTTCTCTTCTCCTTCATTCACGCGTAAGTACCTATATTTTTTATAATAAATATTTTTTCATGGCCCACGTGTCTATAACCCCACCTGACGCCAGCGCCCTCTGCACTTCTGATGCTACCGTGCTTTTGTTCGTGCGTTCTGGCTCCGACGTCCCCCTAACCCGTTTCCGCCGAGAAAGCCACTCGCGGCACCCCGGTCTTTAAAAGCTTGTAACTGACGTTTAAAACGTCAAAAAAAATGAGGGTCATATTCTGAAAGTTTAAAATCTGCTCTTTCCGAAAAAATTCGGATGCATTCTTTCAAGAATTCTAAGAACTTTTTCTTTCTTGACAATTTTTCCATTACCCCATAGCTATTGAGTAAAAAATTCATAAACATATCGAAAAAAATTTTGCAAACAGGCGCCATTTTAAAAACCTCCAGATGAAAAATCGATCCGGGAATCATGAGTTCCTCATATTCAAACATTTATTCCACCGGTTAATGAGGTTCCGAGTCGATTTCACTCGGGGAACCTTTTAAAAACTCGATTTCAAAAAAAAATGGGTGAAAAATTCAGGTTTTTTGTTTTTTAAACTGCCTTTTGCAATAGGAAAAAATGTTTTTGGAAATTTTAATGGGCACCATCGAAAAGAGCAGATCTTAAACTTTCAGAATATGACCTTCTCATTTTTCTTTGACGTTTTGAACGACAGTTACAAGCTCTCAAAGACCGAGGTATCGCGAGTGGCGTTCTCGGCGGAAACGGGTTAAGAGGACGGGAAAAGCTATAGATTGGCGTAAACAAAAAGGTACTTCATCTTGGATTTAACATTACTTTTTGGGAATATTTGAGATCGCTGATTACGAATCTGATGTCAAATTTGAAAATTCAAAATGTCTGATCCAACATGGCGGATCCGACATAGCTGAAAAGTAAAAAATACGTAACAATAATTTTTGATTTACTTAAAATCAAGCTGAAAAATGTATGTGTTGATATTTGAGATCTCTGGTGAGTAATCTTAGGTCGATTTGTAAAATTCAAAATGGTTGATTTGCAAAATTTGAAAGGGATATGAAAACATGTGAATTATCCTGCAAGCTCTCCTTTAGCGTAACCCAGAACTAACGACGTGGAAGTAGAAATAGTTTAGTTCCTTTTTTTTGTTTTTTTTTGTTGTTTTTAGTTTTTTTTTGTGTTTTTTGTTGTTTTTTGTTGTTTTTTTATTTTTTTTTAGGTTTTTTTATAGTTAGTTACCTTTAGCGTATTTTAGAAGTTTTATATAAGAGTTATTTTTTATTTTAGTCATTTGATTTTTCGTACTTTTTAAAATCAAACATGTTATCGGAAGAATTTTTATGACTATCAATTTATGGTAGTATAGCTTTTGTATGATAGGTTTCAAAGCAAGGAGATACACATAAGGTTTTCAAGCACGTACTACACGCATACACAGATCTACGTCTAATATTTGACATGATGCATAACGCACATTGACGGGATACCGTATTCTTTGAACTTTCATCTTCAATTTTTCTAGGAAAGTAACGTCTTTGAAGTCTTAGATCTACTGAACTTTGATTTGTAAGAGATAGTTGCAAATGAAGGTTTAGCAATGTCTTGACTACTTGCGTACGGAAACTTGGGAAGGAAATTTTGGTCTCTGTTTTCATTTTGAATTAAACATGAGCATCAGTCAACGTCAAATCAACAAAATGGAAAAATAATTTTTTATACTATTTCATTGTTATTCTACTTGTCTCGGTCAGGAATAGTTGCCTATCTATATTATCAATACCCCCCCTATTTTTATTGTAATCGTGAATGCAATGTGGTTTGATTATATCTTCTTTGGTCTTGTAGTGCTTTTTACCAGTCAAGCAATATTCAACTTCATGAACTGTTGCTATCATAAAAACTTCTTTTTTGTCCATCCATTTCATTACTAACCATGAAGAAGTATGAGCTACTTCAATTTCACCTTTGACGAGTTTCGCCTTTAGATCTGGCATACCTTTTCGGTTCTTTTTCACTGTCCCGCACATGCCTGTATCGCGATCGTGCAAAAATTCAGCAAGTTGTGAAGATGAGTATCAGTTATCACAGAATAAAATATGACCCTTGTAGAAATAAGGCTTCATGCCATAAAAAACAATGTCTCCTGATACTCCCAAAGAATATTTGTCGTAATCTGTTTCATCACCAATATATACAATGAAATCAAGAATGAACCCACTCTCACAATCCACTAGTTCAAAAATTTTAATTCCAAAACGATTCCTTTTTAATGGTAAATATTGTTTGAATTTCAATCGTTCTTTTCACAACAATAGGCTTTCATCGATACACAAATCTCTTCCAAGACAAATAGTATTTGCGAACTTTTTTTTTAAATGATCTATCACTGGCTTGATTTTTTTCAAAGGGCGATTACAACTTTCTTTATTGTCAAAAAAATGAAGTGATCGTAAAATTTGGATGTATCTATCTCTATGCATAACATGACTAAATAACGAACTTGACAATGTAAAGTCCGTACTCCAATAATTTTTTATATCACCTTTTCGAACGTGCCCCATAGCTATAGTAAGTCCCATAAATTTTCGGAGCTTATCTTCAGTCAAAAGTGTCCATGACTTCTGCTTTTTATATTAAGGTAGAGGATTTTGTTCCCGATAAAGGTTAGTTTGACTTATAATAATATTTACTAAGGAAAAATCAAAGTAATATTCAAAATAATCACATGGATTAGAACTATTCAAAGAAATATTTTCGGGAATGCATGCTTCTCCAGAAAAAGCTTTGATAGATGGGAAAAATACATTGTCGTAAATAATACAATCTCCTAGTTCATATTCACTATCATCTACATCTTTGACAGCAGGATCAGAGGCACCAGTCATATCCTCGATTTCTTCTTCAAGTTCAGACTCACCACTGCTCCAAGCTTTATCTTTGATATTACTCATCGTAATAAAAAATAATATTTCAAATTATAAAAAAAAAACTAAAAATGACCAACTATTGTACTTATCACGTTTATGGGTTAAATCAAAAATATGTACACATAAAAGTATTTCTTTATATATTATAAATAATGTCTAGAGACTCTTAGTAAAACAAGATTCAATTTGTTTCGTCTGACGCAAAAATTTATGCTATTTATATATTTATAAGTAAATGGTTCGAAAAGTTTAAATTGAAAACTCAATAAAAAACTTTTACAGACCGATTTGGGAATCGATTTACAATAATAACTTTAGAATAACTAATATGACAAAATTCAGTTCACTACAGTTATTGAATTGCGAAAAACATTGTTTTTATTTTCTCGCAGAATTGAAGAATATCTAACAAGGCAAAATAAATTTGAAAAATTAAAAATTTCAATTATAAGAAACCAAACTTCCAAAATATGGTCTCAAATTCCAGTTCAGTAACATAAAAAACTCAAAAATAAAGAGGAGGGGAGGGGGGGGGGTAGAAAAATCAAAGATCGGCCAAATTTGTTTCCAGATTCGTTTTTAGTGACCATGAAAACCCTAGATCGTATTTTCAACGAATTTGGTGATCATCAAAAAACCGGGTCATTTGAGGGCATTGTGGGTGCAGGTGGCGGTATTTTGGGTCATGAATCTGCTAAATTTAATCTCAGATTTGTATTCAGCGACTCTAAAAACTTCTTGAGCCACACTTTCATCGAATTTCATGGTCAATAACACGTGTTTTGAAACACTGTAATTTTTAACATCAGCCCCCTTGAAGACGGGAAGGCCAATATATTGGCGCAACCCGTGATTGACGCTTTACCCACGATCAATCCATGATATAACCTTTTTCATGCATTTCCTTTGGCTGATATCGCGCCCTTAATCCCCGTCCTCTAAAGGTTAAAGGGCAATTAACAAGGTTGTATCATAATCTAATTTTGCAAAAATGAGAATTAATAAAAAGAATAAAAGATATATTTGCATACCAAATAACAAAGAAAACCAGCTACATGGGTTTGGTTGCGGGCGAGTCGGTACATGTAATGAAGTGCGTGCAAGTCGATGAGCGGCAAAGTAGTTCTATCACAGGGAACAACAAAGGGAATGAAATCTACTATTTTAAAACCCTCAACAACAAGTAATTGGAATTATATAGAACCCGCAGAGTTAGCAAAAAGCAGAATTTATACACAATCAGAAATTTAAGCGCTTAGACAGCATCTAATGTTCCCTATTGAGAGACCAGCAATACTGAATTCAATAGCATTGGGAATGTCAGGGAAAGCGACAGATAGAACCGGGCTATCACCAGCACGATTATTTGGTGAAGAAGCATTAAACAAGATAGCGAGCAGTACGGGTAAAAAGATATGGGCTAAAGTGATGTCCGTCGGATTGTTCAGTGCCGCGGTTATAGGGATAGTAATGATAGGGCAATTGTCTAAATTTTTAATCGACACAATAATACACGGCTATGTATTATATAGTTTATATGGATGGTTCATTCATATTATAGGGTCAGTGTGGAACTCTGTTACTCAGCTGTTACTACACGTGGCGATGGACAAACCCACTCGTGAGCAAGGAAAAGCTACTCATGAGAAAATCGAGATTACTGATGCTTTGATTCCAACGGCGCCAAGAAGCGAAGACTCAAAGAACCCATCTTGTTTTAGTCGATAGCGGCCAACGATAATCGATACTGAAGAAAGGGAAGACCATTCTTTATTATTATACAGGACGGATTCAACAATTGTACCCTAATATTAACTAATAATAATAAAAAAAACTAATAAAAAATAATAATGGCACGGACATGATCAAACGCAAAAAAAAATCAAGAAAAAAAAACATTTTTAATTTTTATACAAATACATGAGAAATATAACAAGAAAGGGGTACATTTTCAAGTTAAAATTATTTAAATTTTTTTTATTCACATAAAATGGTTTCTTCAATAACATTAGAAAAACATCAAACATTTATGGAACTTTTATCGTTACATCAGAGGCTTACTTGGGCAGCACAAAGTTCCGATAAAAATTTGCAACATTTTAGCAATAGAATGAGGTTTTTGTTAAATGCATATAAAACTTTAGGAAACAAGGCACACACAGAGTATATCGAAGTAAAGTATACAGAAAAAGAACGAGAAATTATAACTATTGAATCTTTCTTAAACGGCGTCCAACCGGAAATAAAAAGATATACTTGCGAAGCAAAACATTATTTTAATCTAGAGCAGGCAATTAATCACACGCCATGCACTTAATGGACACATCTAGACCTTTTTGGGGTCGCCGAGTCCGAATTCGAGGTCCGTTTTTCTCCATCAGATCATTTCAAGGTCATTTCAAGGTCAAATGAAGATTATTCCAAGAATGTGGGTCAAGATGCCGTTTCTATTTGTTTTTGGCGTCGCTGAGTCTGAATCCCAGGTTTGTTTATCTCCATCAGGTCAGGGTCAAAGTCAAATCGAGGGAAAAAACTTGAAAGCCAATAACATTGAATCCGTCATGTGTATATAATATTATTTTTATATTCTGACTGAACGAATATCTCTGCGCTGAAGGATGTAATATTGCAATATTGGTGAGCTCAATTATAGTTGCCAAGCAAACACTAAATCTGTGTGAAGATACTTTAATTCTTCAAAACCTGCTACCGTGAACAATACTGGAAACGATGACAACTGCTTCAAAAGAAGATGTGCAGAATGATTCGCTTTCCAGTCCGTCATGATAACGAAGCCAGCGACAGCGTACTGCCTTGCAGGGGGGCGTGAAGGTGTGAGAATGAAGCCGTAGTGTGTCCGACGACGAGTTGACATTTTCCAGACCAGTAGAGAAAATATATTGATATTGACGATGAAATTGCCAGTTCTATAGATTCAATGGAAAGTATGTTAATCAATGATGAATACGATACTAGTGACGCTGAAGAAGCTGAATATAAAAATGGAGATGAATGTACTTCATATGATGGAAATATGAATGCAAGTAGTGAATACTATGCTACTAATGCTCAAGATAATACACTTAAAATCATAGATCAAAAAGAAATGAATGATCTTGTAAGGGACCTGGATTTATCTAAAGATAAAGCGGAATATCTAGCTTCATACATGAAAGGCAACACCTGGCTCTCAAAAGATACAAAAATATCATATTACAGAAACCGGGAAAAAAACTTCAGAATATATTTTACGATGATAGAGGAAACTTCATTAGTGTATTGCAATAGTGTGAAAGGGTTACTGAATGAGTTCGAGATAGTAATCTATAAGGACGATGAATGGAGAATATTTATAGACTATTCCACTACAAGTCTGAAGGCAGTATTACTTCATAACACTAATATTTTTGCTTCAATTCCCGCAGCTCATTCAACCGTATTAAAAGAAGAATATAGTACGATGAAATTCATATTAGAGACAATAAAACATTCTGAGCATAACTGGCTTATTTGCGGAGATTTTAAGATTTTAACTATACTGATAGGAAAGCAATCTGGAAATATGAAATATCCTTGTTTTTTTGTGTTTATGGGACAGTAGTGATCGTAAGAAGCACTGTATAACGAAGACATGGCCAAACAGAATCTCTGTCGAGACAGGTTCTGCTAATATTGCACGTGAACCACTGGTTCATCGCAGTAAGGTATTACTTCAAATATTCATTCAGAGTGCTTTAAACATCTGAAGAAAAAATTCCATAAACTAAGTGATGCAAAAATTAATGAAGGTATCTTTGATGGACCGCAAATACGTGAATTGTTAAAAGATCATGAGTTCATTCTCGTAATAACTGACAAAGAAAAAACAGCATGGGTCAGTTTTAAAGAAATTGTACAAAATTTTCTTGGGAATCATAAAAGCGTAGAGTACAAGAAAATTGTGAATCGAATGCTGCAAAACTATAGGGAACTAGGATGTTTGATAAATTTAAAATTACACTATTTCCATTAAAATACAGATTACTTTCCACAGAATCTAGGGGATTCCAGTGAGGAGCAGAGAAAGAGGTTCCACCAAGATATCAAGAAAATGGAGAAAAGATATGGATATGAACATGATGGCTGATTACTGCTGGTCATTGAAGAGAGGAATCGATGAAAATAGAGTCAAGCGTACAAGAAACCCACTTGTACGATCATTTAAGAATAAAAAAGTCAGATACCATACAAAACCAATAGATAAATGAAGGTTCTTGATATTTGCTATATAGAAGATACATCTAGTTAAAATGGCTGTTACCGTTTACAGGCCTTTTCCTCGATTTGGTTTTGAAATGACCTTGATCTGATGGAAACGTACCCCGGAATCGAACTAAGCAACCCCAGAAACGTATGGATGTGGTAGTTGTGTCTGTTCACAGGTTTTTTCCTTGATTTAACCTTGAAATGACCTTTTGTTTCATCGATCTTTAATCTCACGATTTAATTCTTCGAAAATCTCAAAAAAGTTCTATCTGGAAAATAGCTATTTCGATGTAAAAAAACCTGATCATTCAGGCTGATAAAAGTATTACAATTAAATTCCAAAAATCTAGAACCTGGAATTCCACTTGGAAATCCACGTGAATTCAAGGTGAAATCCACATAAATTCCATACGGAATATATATGGCTTTCATATGGATTCTATGTGGAATCCATGATATAATTTTGGAAGGATTCCATATGGATACAGTATGGATTCTGAATGGGAATCCGTGAGAAATCCTTATGAAATCCATATGAAATCCATATGAATTCCATATGGATATTTTCAACCGGGAAACGTTAACATTTGGTAAATTTCAGCCAAGCTTTAACAGTTTCAGGGATTAAAGCCAAAAAATGATTTCTAACCTCAAAAAATGAGGTTTTTAAATTGTATACCTAAAGATATCGGAAAGTTGATTCCTATACTTAAGAATACGAAAAAGTTTGATGTTTCTGCTGTAGTCGTTCTCGATACAAGAGCGGAAAACGAATTCTAACCTCAAAAACTGAAATTTTAAAAAGTATACCTATCGATAGATATGAAAAAGTTAATTTTCTTTCAGCAAACATGAAAATGTTGTCTGAAAAAATTCGATTTTTCATTCTATATCGGATCTTACAAAATGACTGCTAATTTATTTTTAATAAATAATTATATCAATTTATAATAATTACAGAAATTCATCTATTCTTAGTTTGCAATTATAAAGGTGGCTTTATACGTAGGATAAGTTATTATAGCATAATAATTAAAAAGAATTTTAAAAAATTAGAGAATTAATAAAAATTCTATTTATAACAATATTTAATACAAAATTAAAAAATAAAATTGATAAGAGTTCTATAATATGAAGATTTACATCTATCATTTGTGCAGCTATTATGTCATGCAATGACGTCATTTAGCATGTGTCATAATTTGGAACAAAAAATAACGTTAGTTTTGAAAATTATGACGCTATTTCTCAAAAAAGAAGGAAACATCGTTCAAAGATGACATTATTTTTTTAAAGCTAAGACAATTCTTCATTTCTTTAAAAAATAACTTTATTGGAATATTGCAATAGGCACTTATATTTAACCTAAACTTAATAGAATCGCATTTTGTATTGTATTATATATCGCATATAAAGCTTCACAAATTAATCGTAACTAAATTAAATGCTTAAAAAAATTTTCCCCGACTGGGATTCGAACCGGTGCCCTCGGGGTATCACGCATATAACTTACCCACTCGGCCGCTATCGCACTTTTTTATAATTTTGATTTTGTCCATAAAGTATATATTTAAGTTAAGCTTTATAAAGTAAGATTATTTTCAAAATTAATTTTCGATTATTGTATAATAATTTAAATATTAAAATATTCGAGATTTTTCATTTATAAAAAAGAAAAATTCCAAGATTTATTGTAGATATTGATATAAAGTAGAATTTTTTATCTCATTATCCATTATAGATTTAACTATACGGAATATGTATTGATCATAAAAAATAATTTTTTATAATAATTCAGTTACTTATGCTTTGAACTTTTTTATTTATCTTATTGATTATTTAAATAAAAAATTTATATTTAAATAATTGATTAAAATGTGCCGTTTGGAGTAACATAGAGAGTCGTTGTAATAGGTTTTTCAAAATAATTTTGTTACGAATTGTTAAAATAATTGTGGTTTAAGCAATTAATTCAAATAAACTAAAGAAAAAAAGTAAATCTAATATTTTACTTATGCAATAATTTAATACCGAGATTTGGCTTGTTTGCCGTAGTAATAACTGAAGAATATATTTATAATTTTTTTTATAATAAAAGTACGTATAAAGTTATAACGAATTCGCGATTGAATCATCGATTAAAGGTGTAAGGTCAGGAGATCTTGGTGCCCACTCTATTGAACCTCTTCGACCGATCCATCTTGCGCGAAACGTCTGGTCTAGGAATCGCCTAACATGAACTCCATAATGTGTAGGAGCACCATCTTGCTGAAACCACGTGTTTATGAAATCATCTCCTTTTAGTGCTTGTATTGCTGGAACTATCTCATTCTGCAGTAGTTGTAAGTATGTTTCTGCATTTAAATTTCCTTCAATAAAAAAGGTCCAATTATTGTGTCTCCTACAATACATGCCCACATGTTTAACTTTTGCGGAATTTGAGTGTGGCTTTCTCTCATCCAAATAAGATAAAAATTTCTACTTTATATCAATATCTATAATAAATCTTAGAATTTTTCTTTTTTATAAATGAAAAATCTCGAATATTTTAATATTTAAATTATTACAATAATCGAAAATTAATTTTGAGAATAATCATACTTTATAAAGCTTAAGTTAAATATATACTATATGGACAAAATTAAAATTATAAACCCGTGCAGTCGGGGAAAATTTTTTTAAGCGTTTAATTTAATTGCGATTAATTTGTGAAGCGTTATATGCGATATATAATATAATACAAAATGCAATTCTATTAAGTTTAGGTTAAATATAAGTGCCTATTGCAATATTCCAATAAAGTTATTTTTTAAAGAAATGAAGTCTTAGCTTTAAAAAAATGTCATCTTTGAACGATGTTTCCTTCTTTTTTGAGAAATAACGTCATAATTTTCAAAATTAACGTTATTTTTTGTTCCAAATTGTGATACATGCTAAATGACGTCATGCAATGACGTCATTTAAAGACGTCATAAAATGACACCACAAAATGACGTCATTATTTTCAACAGGGTAGTTTCCTTATGTAGAGATATAATAGCTTCCACACAAATGATAGATGTAAATCTTCATATTGTAGAATTCTTATCAATTTTAATTTTTAATTTTGTATTAAATATTATTATAAATAGAATTTTTATTAATTCTCCAATTTTTTAAAACTCTTTTTATTTATTATGTGATAATAACTTATCCTACATATAAAGCCACCTCTATAATTGCAAACTAAGAATAGATGAATTTCTGTAATTATTATAAATTGATATAATTATTTATTAAAAATAAATTAACAGTCATTTTGTAAGATCCGATATAGAACGAAAAATCGAATTTTTTTAGACATTTTCATGTTTTCTAAAAGAAAACCAGGTAGATAACAAGGTCCTGAATTTTGCAATTAATTACTAAAAATTGAACTTCACTTAGATTTAGTGCTCATATTTGGGGTTACTGCCATGCAGATGGTAACACCCAAACTGGGGAATTCAACTTTAATATTGAAATTTTTTGTATTTTAATTGAATTTAACAAATGGTAAAAATTTGTATATGAGTTAAAGCATAATTCTAAGCGAATTTCAATTTTTAGTAATGAGTTGCAAAAATCCAGGACCTGAATATCTACCTGGATTGAACGAGAATTCCAGCATGGAATTCTAGCTGGAAATCCAGATGGACAGGAAGTCAAACCAGTAGAGGATAAAAACTGGTTAAAAAAGCTACAATTTTAACTAAACTGATAAGAATTAATTAATATCAATAAGCACCACCAATTGCTATAGAAAAATGACAATTGTTCATACTTTGCAGTATCAACAGCTACTATTATTAATAATAAATAAATAATATAAAATAATAATACTAACACCGTAAGAAAAACAGTAATGATAACCGTAATAAAAATAACAATCCTTCAATTATTACATGCACATAAAATTGATTATATTTTATTAATTTTACATAATTTATATTGATAAAACGACAATCATTGGTAACTAGTAATAAGCAACAAAAAGAGCAGATAAGCACTAATAAAATTGTATAGTAAATAAAATAAACACAGATACTTAATGATAAATATAACTGCTAATGATTCATAAAAATTGAATAAAGTCGATAAGAATTGATAAAACCTGTTAAAGAATAATAAAAGCTGAAAAAATCTCATTGATAATTATTAGTAATTATCTTTCATTATCTGAGTTTTTGTCAAATTATATTAGTTTCTATAGAAAGTAATCTCAGGAAATTAAGAGTAAAATTGTTAAAACCACTTTAATGATGTAAATGTCAAATCCGTAAAAAGGTTGATTTAAAAGTGAAATCACCTATGGAAAAGAATGTAAGGACATTGAAAAAGTGAAGGCATACAATTACTTGAATACAATAAATTGTTAAGAAGCGCATGTAACTTTTTACTTAAAGTACCTTTCTAAAATATAGCTAATTTTATTTAAAGTTCTGTTTAATAAATTGTGACAATTGCACATGTAGTATTAAGATTTCTCTACCCGTAAAAATAGAGACCCATTCATGTGAAAATTTCTACACATCATTGATTGATAGATAATATTTTAAGAATAAGGAAATAATTTTACAAACTTTTAATTAAGTCTTTTTGCTCTCTGCTAATTTCTGGTGGTTTATCCATGGATTTAAGAATAGATCCGAGTAAGTCCATGCTTTTTTGAATGTATAAGTATAAAGTTGTACATAAAAATTACATCAAATTATTACATTAAATCTGTTATATATTTTGAAGATAAAATGCAGTAAACAAAGGACAATGATATCTACGGTACACTCGCCTGCAAAATTGCACCTGAAGGAATTTCCGACAGCAAAATTGATAGACTTTAATTTGCTCCGTCCTACCACATTTTCCAATTAATTTTCTTCATCCCTATTTTCTTGAAATGACGTAAAACATATATGGCACTTCATTCATGCATTACTCCGTTAATAATAGTTATCTTCATTATTGTACAAACAATCTGCATAAAAAATTCGCTCCAAGCTTCCTCTAATTAGCTCTATGGTTAGATTTAAAAAATAATCGACAATTTCCTTAGAAAAGCATTAAGGGGAAGCCAGCCGTACTTCCTTGTTGAAAATAATGACGTCATAAAAAGAAGTAATAAAATGACGTAATAAAATGATTTGAAACGAAAACTAACATTATTTTCGGAAGATGGTTCGTCCTAACCCTGCTGAAAATGACCGATTAAAACAGATAAAAAAAAAATATAATTCGTCTTAATACACAATTGTGTTCCGAAATTTTAGTAGCGTCCCCCCTCCTTAGGCTGTTCGATCTATTTCTATGTTCCAGTTAATTTAAAAAACGATAAATCACATAAGCCCCATCTTGCACAAAATGATTAATAGCAACGAGTACTACGCCGGCCAAGTCCCGATATTACGCAAAATTATAAATATTAAAAGTTATAAACACATATACATAAAACCATAATTTTGAGGTTAGCTGTCAATGCGAAAAAGCGTCTTGCTGGTTCCAATTAATAGGAAAAACGACAAATCAGATCGACTTCAGCTAACACAGGATGATTCATTGTTTCGAGCACTACGCCGCTCAAGACCAAATATTAATTTTCGTTGTAAATAGAAAAAGATATCAGCGAAACAAAAAGCACGTTTGTCGCTACTGCATCCCCTTAAAACGATTATTTTTGATTCCTAAATAGATTATATTGGATTATAAACGATTAATGTTAAGCATTAGAAAAATATAATATTAAAAGCTATTAAATCACGTTGTTTTTTATACGTTTTAATATGGTTTAAATAAAATTGTATTAAATAATCTTTAATCGGTTTTAATCGATTTAAAAAATTTTATAGTATTTAATCGACTTAATTATATTGTTTTAATCGGTTTTATATATTAAATTATATATTTATTATTAATTTTATATTAATTTTCACAACCTTCACAATTTTTTGCAATTAAATTAAACACTTAAAAAAATCTTTTCTTATAATACACTGGGATTCGAATAGGCGATCTTTGAGATACGACGCCTAAACCTTAACCACTATGCGGAACGCTATAGCAACCCAAAATTTTGATTTTGCTTATAAAAACAAATGGAGTTCAAGTATAACCTAACATTCAAGTGTAGCAAAGTATAAACTAATATAAATTCTTGCAAATATTATATTAAATAATTATTTATGTTAAAAAAACTGAATAACATTAATTACACTACAAATAAAAATTTTTTAATAGTTGAATTAATTTACTCTGCTGCATTTATACTGTTAATATTAAGAAATGTATTATTCTTGACGATCACGGAGTTAATTACAGGACTAATCACGGGACGTTTTTTTCGATAGCGGCATGTGATTAAGCCTATGACTTATTCTGTAGTTAATTCTATAATTAATCCCGTAATAAATCCTGTTATTAATCTCGTAATTAATCCCGTAATCTATCCCATGATTAATCCCGTAATTTTTTCCAGTAGGGCACTACTTTATTACTACTTCAAAATTGGATACAATAATTCATTACAATGAGTTAGTTTCAATAAATCGCTCTCAATACAGAATTAAAGTTAATATAAAATTTCTAACCGCGTGTTACCATTTCTTGGAGCGAGTAGTGCGGAGTCGACGTGATACTTCCAAAAAACGGGAATCGATGAGAGAGTGCTCCTAGTTACGTCTCTCCTTTTATAGTTCTCCAGATCGGATAATGTGGAAATTCGGGGAAAGGGAAGGGTGCATTTAAATATAGGATTTGGGTATGTGAAAGCACAACGGTGCGTTTGAATTTCGGCCTCCTGATTAATCATTCTAAAGTTCTGACCATACATGGCAAATGATATCCGGTGTCGGCGTATGTTCCTCTGTACTCGAAATGGCGTACATAACACAGGCCCACAAAAAAAATAAAAAGGTCTGTGCAGTTAACCAGACCTATGATTTCTTGTGTATTTTTCGACGCTGAATCCGAATTTGCAATAAAAAATAGGGTCCAGCTACATATTTGGGGGTTTTCCATGAAAAACCTCATTTTCTTCGATTTTTTCATGGTTTTTCTTAGATTAAAAAAAAATAAAGAAAAATTTAATTTTTTTGACCTCAGGATCGAGTTCTACGGAAAAAA
>UELU01077911.1:0-10605 GCA_900490025.1 Megastigmus dorsalis
GTTTTGTTTAAACGGAGATAGTCGTAATTCGCTTACCAAAGAGTTAGCTTTTTAGTTTTTTTTTAGTTTTTAAGCATTTATGTATGCCGGACCAGCGAACAGGAATTTGCTTTCCTCTGCTGCATTACCTTTTTGTAATGTAATGTATTTACTCTGGTTAAATAAATAAATAAATAAAAATAAAATAAATACTTGGCGGCCCGTCTACAGGCAATTTTTGGTGCTTTATATTATTATTATTATAATTCTCACTTTTTTTCTTTAATACTTAGATATAAGTAATTGGAAGAAATTTAAACCATCCATATACTTCATAAAAAATAGGAGAATATATTTAAATATTGTGTTGGAGTAGTGGTTTAAAAGTTGATGCCAAGCAAACACAACGTTTATAAAAAAGTATATTGATCTCTAATTAAACGGTAATTAAATAAGGCACGAGGTGCGAGGCTTTCTTCCACTTCAGATGACGGTCGGTGAGAGAGAGCGAGAGTTAGCGGTGGCGTCTGGCCACGACAGACGCTTCTTCTTCTCCACTACGCTCCCCTGCAGGCGCCCTTTCTCCTACGGAGCAAGTGCCCCGAGGCGGTGCGTGGGCACGAAGCGCCACAGCCCAGCACTCCCTCCCTTCGTACCTGCGCACCTTCTAATTTTTCAAATTCATCTTAGGTTCTGAAAAACAAATAAACAATCTTATGTGTATATATATTGTCATTCTTTAATAAATCAATTTAAACTAATATTGATTTAGTCTAAGTTTCTAAATTCATAATTTTGTCTCTAAGATATTTGTGCGCATCAGAGGGGAGAGGTTTGGTCATTATGTCTGCTACATTTTTCTTGGTAGATATCCATCTAACTATTACTTTTCCTCCTAATACACATGATTTTATATAATCACCATGGGTGTTTGCCATGTGACTCTTACTTCCAGTTCTTTCTCTATTTTCTAAATTCTTTCTAATTGATTCTTTAAGTTTGTGACTACCATCCATCTGTGTACAGTCTCCAGCTGACTTGTTGTCACACCATATGGTTACTGGGTACATAGTCTTTCCAATCATATCTCTAATTGCTTTGTCTCGAGACACAAGCTCTTGAAAAGCCTCGCTCATAGCAAGATATTCCGTTTGGCAAGTGGATAAAGTAACGTATGATTGTTTGTGGCTCCTCCACATTATTGGGTCACCAAAAAATTTTATTACGTAGCCACTAGTTGACGACGAATCAGATTGATCTCTGTAGCTTGCGTCTGTCATAGCTTCTAAAGTTACCTCTTTAGCTCTATATATCAAACCTAGATCTGAAGTTCGTCTAAGATATCGAAATATCCTCTTTACTTCTTTCCAGTCGTCTTCAGTTGCATCTAGTTGTCTCCTGGACAGGTAATTGACTGCGAAAGCTATGTAAGGTCTTATCGCATTCGCTAAGTATAATAAGCTTCCTATAGCTTCTCTATACGGTGGCTTGGTTTTTCCTCTTACCTCTTCTAATTTTTTGTCTGCTTTTAATTCTCGATTCTTAACCTGTCTTGTTACCATGGGTGATCTTTGAGCGTTGCATTCTTTCATATTGAATCTTTCTAGAATCTTTTCTATATACTCAGTTTGTTTTAAACTTATAATTTTATTCTGTATTTATTTTTATTCCTAGAAAGCTATCCGGTTCTCCCAAGTCCTTTATATTAAATGCAAAACTTAATTTTCTCTTAATCTCTTCTAGCTTGAACTTGTCGTTGCCTGCTAATATTATATCATCGACATACAGAATTAATAAGACCATTTTTCCATCTTTTCTCCACGTAAATAAACATGTCTTTCTCTAGTCCTAGTCTTAGTGCTTCTTCTGAATTCTGACATTACATCGTTTTGGGCTTATTCTTAGGCCATACAGAGCTTTCTGCAATTTGCACACTTTTGTTCTTCTAGTTTCAGTCTCATATTCTAAGCCATCTGGAATTTCCATGTAAATTTCTTCTTCTAGTGTTCCGTTGAGAAATGAAGTTTTGAGGTCCATTTTGGATTACATCTAAATCATATTTATTTATTACCGTTTAGTTCCGGTGTGTGTGGTGGTGCAAGATTGTTTTCAATCTTTTCTATCTTTATTATTTCTAAGAATTTTTCTCCTAAGAATTCCGTTCCATTATCGCTTCTAATGTAGCACACTTTTTCGTCTTTTCCCAGTAGATTTCTAGCTGTTACTAGGAACTTTTCAAGACAATGACCAGCTTCGTTTTTGTTTTGTACAGAGTATGCTTTTGCAAACTTTGTGTAATCGTCTATGAATACTATAATGAATCTATTTTGTCCTGGAAATGATGCTGGTTTTATTGGTCCCATTGTATTGGTGTGTATTATTTCTAAGGGTCTTGATGCTCTAGTCCTTTCTTTTAAGAAGGGTTGTTTTTCCGTCTTTGCCAAGATGCATACTTCACAATCCAGTATTGATTTTTCGAATTTTATATTTTTTAATCTTTCGTCTAATTTTTGCATTCTTTTAAGATAACCTAGGGAAACGTGGCCTAGTTTTATGTGCCATAACATTCCCTCATATATTTTGTTTTCATCTTTGTTTTTGGTTATTCCATTATGGTTTGCAAATTCTAAGAATTCTATTGGTTCCATTTCTTCTAGATATGTATCTTCCTGTTTAATGTACTTTCATCTAAGTCAAAATCGCTTATTTGAGAGTTTCTATTTTTTTGGTTTTCTTGAGTAAGTTCTTCAACTTTCTCCCTCCAAATCTCAGACGGCAATTTATTCTGTTTATCTATGTTTTCTTTTATGTTCTCGTTTTCCTCGAGCTCTAGAAAGTCCGTTTGAGATTGATTTACAAACTCATCTATAGAAACCAATCTGGCTATGCCTGAGTATTTTTCAAATTCTTTAATCTTATCAATCTTATCTATATTGTATTTTTCCACGTCTAAATATATTAACCAATTGGGTTTTTCATATTTCCCGGTTATATATTCTATACCTGTTTTTTAACAAAAATTTTTAATATTTTTAATATTTTTATTATTACTAACAGATGAGGCGGTTACATTTGATTCTATTCTTCTAAATTCTTTAATTTTTAATAATATTTCTTTTGGATCTTTAATATTTAAAATTTTCAGGTGATAATATTCATCAAGATGGTTATTAATTATGTCTCTAACAATTAAATTTTTCTTATCTAATTTTTTCTTAATCATATTTTCGTTTATGTGTATATTATCATCTACTACATCTGCTAAATCATTGACTCTAAGTTCTGAATTTAAGTAATCTAACCAAACATTTAACGTCATTTTTCGTGTCAATTTATAGTCTCTTTTTACGTTGATTTTAGTCTTCTACTGTTTGCTTCTAGAGTCTGTCTAAAATTTTTAAACGTCTCATTTAACTCTCCTATAATTCCTAATTTTATGTTGATGTCATTGTTCTCTGTTTCGTCTATCGTTTCGTCCATGTCATTTATATTTTCTTCTATAATTCTAGAAGTGGAATTAGCATTTGGTGTACTTACTTCTAATCTTCTAATTTGTACTCTCTCTTTTTCTATCAATATATTCGTCAGCTCCGTTTGTATTTTTAACATTTGAATCCTTTGTGTCTCCTGCATTGCCTCCAAAACACCCACAATTGACATTTTCGCCCTCAACGTCGGAGGCAATGAGGGAGGCGTGTAAGACTTGTATTCCTTCTCCTGCAGCTGCTATAGTGTGGAGCTTTGGTTTTCTTCTAAATTAATTTGTAAACAATAGTCTTTTAATATTCTTATTCAAATGTTTGGATTTTATAATAAATACATCTTATTTTCAATTTAATCTGACAGATCTGTATCCTAATGTCTTTATTTAATTGTTTACAATTCTAAAAATTTGCCCTTTAATCTTGTATATCCATATAAGCATGCATATACACATATATCTGTCCATATCAGTGGTTTCCGGGACGAAAAGTCCCGGAAACAACCGTTACATACCACAATTGGATGATTCCGGGCTGTCCCGGAACATGTATGTATGTAATGGTGGATTCCGGGACTATTAAGGTGCCTATTACACTTGTAGAAATATTATTTTTCTTAGTAACTTTTGATATGTTTTATGACAGAATATGACCGGAAACGGAAGCGGGCGCCGCAGGCGAACATCATTGGGGTCGGGAGTTGTGGGATATTAGGTTATTATACAATTTAGAAAATTTGAAACAAAACATAATCTACCGTTGTGTGAAATTCTTATATGTGACTTTAGTATTGATGGATTTCTGATTACCTTCAAAATTATTCTCCATGGGCTCTTCTCCTCCCGACACTACAGTCTTCTCGCTTTCTCTTTCCATTTTTTTTCTTTTCTTCTAACTGATCTATAAGTAGATACCAAACATTCATTCTACTTCTATATTGATATATTTTTATAAAGCAAATTATAATCAATTTTTCGCTTTTTCCATATCTAACTGCACTGCAAGTTAGGTTCAAAGCTTAGCCGCCATTCCCGCGTGCACCAAAACCACGCTCGTGCTCCCTCCGAACGTGATGTCACGCACTGCAATGACAGCAATAATGTCAGAGAGCTGATCGTACACTCGCACGGTCTCAGCATCACGCAAGGAAAATGGCGGCTACTCACAAGAGCATGAGTTTCCTGCACAGCAGTCTCCTCAATGCACTGTGAGGTGCACATAATTTACTACTTGATTCAATTTCATGTATATAATTTTCTATTAAATATATCTATATCTATTATGATTAATAGAATACTAGAATAGACTAGACCATTCCTTATTTCTTTGTGTAAATAATTCTTAGCAATTAATTTCATCTGTATATATATTCACTTCTATTTAATAAATTTAACTGATTTTTATAAATCTTAATTTTTAACTTTGTAAATATCTTTAAATTATTACTTCTATTTTTTATTAGTCTTCTAATATTTCATCTTTATTTTCATACACACATCTTATTAAAAAAAATATTCATTATATTTTGTTGTTCTTAAGGGGAAGCAGTAGCGATAAACGAGCTTTTTCTTTCACTGATATCTTTTTCTATTTACAACGCAAATTAATATTTGGATTTGAGCGGCATAGTGCTCGATACAACGAATCGTCCTGTGCTTGCTGAAGTCGATCTGATTTGTCGTTTTTCCTATTAATTGGAACCAGTAAGACGCGTTTACGCATTGACAGCTAACCTCAAAATTACGATTATATCTACATGTGTTTCTAACTTTTAATATTTATTATTTTGCGAAATATGTGGACTTGACTGGCGCAGTACTCGTTGCTATTAATCATTTTGTGCAAGATGGGGCTTATGTGATTTATCGTTTTTTAAATTAACCGGAACATAGAAATAGATCGAACAGCCTGAGGAGGGGGGACGCTACTGCTTCCCCTTAAGTCACTCTTATTTTGTGTATTTTGCAATATTGAGATATATCATTCTTGTGGAATTTCTAAATTTAATCTAGTATTTCAGATTTGCTTTTTTTTATTCTACATGTGCAAATGAAAATACTTTCAATATATTTAAATTTAATCTCTTTTTTTTCAATTATAAATATTTATATATATATATACATCTAAGCTAGCTATTCCTCTTAAATTTCCCTTTCCAATATATTTTACTACTAACAAAAACATATCTTTATTTCACTTAATTTTTTCTCAGCATTTCCCCAACCTACTTGGCGGCGCGTCACTTTTTTTCAAGTGCCCAAGAAAAAATTAATTACTCACGTACTTCTTTACCAACAAGTGTTCTGGGCCTGTTGGAGTAGTGGTTTAAAAGTTGACGCTAAAGCAAATACAACGTTTATAAAAAAGTATATTTATTGATCTCTAATTAAACGGTAATTAAATAAAGCACGATGTGCGAGGTGTTCTTCCACTTCAGATGACGGTCGGTGAGAGAGAGAGATAGAGGTGGCGTCAGGCCACGACAGGCGCTTCTTCTTCACTGCGCTCCCCTGCTGGCGCCCGTTCTTCTACTGATGAAGTACCCCGAGGCGGTGCGTGGGCAACATATTGTATACCTTTTGCTTAACATTTTTTTTGCAAGTTAAATATTATTTTCAATAAGTGTTTTATATACCATGGAAAATCAGGGGACATAAGTGAAAAAAAATTATCGAACTTTGATATTATGATAACTACTTACAATCTGATTGCACAAGAGTATGAGCTTTATGTTGTACCCAAGAAGAATAAAGATTCAAGGTTATTCAAGATAATAATTTATGATTAAAGTTACATCTTTTATTTTAAGGTTAATAAAAAAGCATCCGATTTATAAGAATAGAGATGCCAGATAAGCTATGGAAGCTACTAAAGGTGTTAACAATTGTTAATACTTTTGGTAGCTCTGATAGCTTATCTGGCATCGCTATTCTTAATAAGGCATCACACCCAAGTTAAAACTCATTTCATTTTGGTCTTATATTGAGACAGTGGTAGATGTATTTGTTATCCAGCATTGATAAACTTAATGGTAAACAAGGAAGATATTGAGCTTGAAGGAAAGAATTCTTAAACTCAGCAGATTAATGCTGATATAATCGATCAACTCTATAAATTAATATTAACTTTAGTATTTGCATTAATAAAATTATATAATGAACGAAAAATTAAAATTTATATTTTGTTTTTGCGAATTAAAAAATAGAGGTACTTGCTTGGCTATTTATCACATGATTTCACAACTTTTTATTGTTTGCATAAGTTTATCAGTGCAATAGAATTGTTTGTGAAAATAAAAATATTTCATTGTACACCTGAGATTTATATCGTTATATAACTTATGTGATATTAAAATTGATTAATTTTA
This sequence comes from Megastigmus dorsalis, assembly GCA_900490025.1. Taxonomy (NCBI): domain Eukaryota; kingdom Metazoa; phylum Arthropoda; class Insecta; order Hymenoptera; family Megastigmidae; genus Megastigmus; species Megastigmus dorsalis. The sequence continues at coordinate 6,829 of UELU01077911.1, forward strand.
ATAGTATTCTTAAATTTGTTAAATTTATAGTAATTTTTTTAACTTAATTAAAAAACTTTACAATATTGTTTCTTTAATTATTATTGATTTTATATATAAGCATACTTGTCTGCATTTTACTTTTTTTAAGTTTTTTTTTTAAGAAGATTACAATTATACATTGAAATTTAGAACTAATAGCAGTTGCAGTGTTATTAATTTAATCTCATAATACTTAGTGAATAAAAACTATAAATTAATTTATTGCATTATACAATAAATATTACTGATTATGTTTTCGCATATCTATTCCCTTTTAAGTCTAGCATAACATATTGGTTTTTTAAAGAATTCTATCTAAAATTGGCTGTGAAATTATTAAACTTATTCATCTGAGAAAGTCATAAAATATATCGAAGTCATTGCGTCTAAGCGTTTTTAAAAGAATTAAAATTAAAAACATTTTAAAATTATATTAATTATTCAGTTTTTCAATGCCAATATTAAAATTATAATTAGAACAATATGATTTAGCTATAACCTTTAAATAAAAAGATTATTTAATAGCTTACAAATAAGAAATGTTATAATTTTAGTAAAAGTGATGCCTTACTATACACGAACAATGAAAATACATATTTAACCTTTAATGTACTGTTATGATCTTACAAGTACGGCACCGATATACCCGAAAATTTAGTTAGATATTAGCCACATGTAAGTTTTGCGCACGTAAACAAATGACTGATAAGCGTGTGACGGACTCCGCGTGATGTATTCGAAATGACGTTACAGTTTTTTCGATTCAGTGGGCGCAAAATGAAATTTTGCACCCATGGTACGAAATACACTATTTCATGCTAGACCTCCAAGCTCCAACCCGCAAAAAGCAACTTCGTTCCAAAAAATAAAACTTCAAAAACTGAGTGCAAGGAATTAGGAGTGTTTTTTTCTGTTTGATAAAACTCTATTTCGAATATTTGAATAGCAATATCTCGTCTCAAAATGAGTGAATTCCAATAATTCAAACACGTTTTAAAAGAGTAGATAGTTATAGTTTCGTCTTAACTGATTAGTCAACATTTAGCATGCTTTTTTTGATACAAAATATCGAATATTTGAAAACTGATACCTTAAACTATCTAAAATACTGTATTTAGAATTTTTATTGAGAGGCTTAAAAAATGTAAAACCAATTATATTTTTATATTTTTTTTCTTTTGACAAATGTGTGTTATGAATTTTCGAAAATTGAAATATTTCATGTTTAATATTTTTCATTAGATACTAAAGTAGATTTTTACAAAGTTTGAAATGATAATTTTCAACAAATTATTACTAATATTCTAGATACCTTCAACGTATTTTTTAAATCAATACAGAATCCTTAGATATTATTATATCATATAAAAAAAATTTCGATCCTATCTTAACGTCAATTATTTTGTAATACTTTATTGATTACGACGAACATGCATTTCTCCATAAGATCCCATGTTAAAAAGTGAAAAATTAAAATATTTATTTCTCTGCTCCAAGGTACCCTAGCCTTCTGAAACTTGGTATGGGTGCTTTTTATGTGAAACTTAACCTGAGTATAAAATTACATAATTTTTTTCGCGTTATTTCTATTCACTATAGAACCTCCTTAAATGTAAGCGGCAGCGCGTCTTGACACGGCAGCGAGGAGCACAGACCAATACAGTATACCTACTTCTCGCTGCGCTTCCTACATATATAGATATACGAGTATGCTCCATGCTGCCTTGACAAGCCGCGCGGCCGTTGATGCGTACTTGTCTGACTGCGTGATTTAAAATTTATACTTTTTTATTGCAATTCTTGTATATACATGTAAGTATATGATAATTAATTGTTTATATAAACATTTCTGATTATGCTATAGTCAGAAATAGGGAGATTTTTTATGTATTTGATGATATTCTAGAGTAAGAAGTATATTAAAGAGATATGGTAATGTCAACTTATGTATTCTACACAAGTCGAAATTACTTATTATAGATATAAATATGGGCATGACAAATTTTGAAAGGTTAGAAGCCTCACAATTACGAAATTCAGGCGGTTCTATAGCTAATATGTTTTTCTAAACGCGAAAAAGAGAGAGACAGAGGGAGACGTGCGACGCCGCTCGCTATTATATAGTAAAGGTAAACAACGCAGGAATTTCGCACGATACAGTATATCATCCGCATACAATTTAATTTCGAATTAAATTATTTAATTGCGCGTATACATTTACAATTCTCACAGTTTTTACAATTGTGGTCCGTTCATACATAGTAGCTGTAACCTATATTATATTTATATTCTTTATATAATTAACTAAACAATGGGAAATGATAAAATAACCATAATTAGACTTAACCCATTAACGCCTAGGTGATCAGAATTTTTACTAACTTTTCAACGTGTTTACTTATTATGTTATCGGACTAAAAAAATAATGCAATACCTCTATTCCTACGCGAAATTTAATGCTCTTTCAGAACCTGAGCTCGAAATTTCGATTAGACACCGAGAAAAAAAAATGGTCAATAAAAACGTGAAAAACGTAAAAATTTTCGAAAAAAAATTTTTTTCGCATTTTTTTTCACAATGATACCGCAAAGTTATCAACTTTTTACTATTATCAGAGGTGATCATGGCACTCGAACATTAAGAGGAATTTCTTTCAGAAAAATTTATCGTCGTGTTTTTTCAAAATGGCGGCGAGAATGAAAAAATTTTTTTAAAATCTTAATCTATCGTTTTCTTAAAAACTATGAACTTAAGAAAAAAATTCATAAGAACAAAAATGTCTTGAAATTAGTCAAAGAACACTCTAAAATTTTTTCAGAATTTTTTGAGACAATTTTTGATTTTCGAAAATTTCAAAAAATCCAATTTTTCAAAAATACCTAAAAATTTTTTGAAAAAATTTGATCTTGAAAAAATATGAAATGTGCTATATCTTAAAAAATGCATTTTTAATATTTTTTTTGACTTGCTAGATCGAAAGAGGAGGAACTTTTACGTCGATATAGCTATTTTCTGGAAAGGGATTTTTGATTTTATCGAGATATTATTCAACAAACACAAGTCGCTTGACCAGGCGCGGCGCGCTGGGCGTGCTACTGCTGCGACCTGAACTCTTAGCTGCTCGACTAACCATCATTACAATTTGTACTCCTAAGCTTTTAAAGCTTATTCAAGTCTTTTTAACAATTTTTGACTTTTTTAATTTAGGAAATAAATCTTACTCGGATACCAAAGATGTTTTTTTTTTTATTTTCATAGTCTTACGATCTATTGGAATAAAAGCATGATATTTTAAAGTACCTGGAATGAACTTGGCCTTATCGATTCGAACTTTAAATTTCTTTGAATTTTTTTCATAAGCTTCTTTACTACTAAAGAAAATTTTTGTTTTTTTGTAATACAGTAAATTATTGTCTGGAATGAAAGATTTTATTTCAATAAAACAAGTTACTGGTGAACGATTACACGTTCAAAAGAGATTGCTTCTCGGTAATTCGAATGAAATTTATATTTTATTTAAAAAGGAATATAAAAGTGTCAAGATAGGCTATACAAAATTCACGCAATTAAAACCACCACACTGTGTATTGGCTGGAACTAGTGGCACACATAATGTATGCGGATGCGTGCATCATGAAAATGTGAAACTTATGCTAGACGCTCTTAATTTGAATCACTTAACAAAAAATACTGATGCACCCTTAGAAGATTATCACGACTGTATAAGAAAAATTGTATGTACTCAACCATCCGATA
>UELU01077912.1:0-19819 GCA_900490025.1 Megastigmus dorsalis
CGCATAGATGGCCGGAAAAGGCACTCGGAGCCTTTGAGGCATTAAAAATCGAGTGTATTCTAAATTATAAATATTGAAAATTGAGTTGACGTGGAGGCAAAAAAATAATTGAGAAGAGAGAACTACATAAAAAAAGGAATTGAAATGCTTAGCTTAGGCATTTATCCGGTGTTCCGATCTGCTTGATCTTAGGCCTCTTGGAGCTGCGGCGTATTTGTTGGATGCAGCGAGTTCTTCTTCCGGTAGATCTTGATGCTGAAAGAAGAGGTCGGTGCTCGACGACGCGTAGTTGCGCATATGTAAAAAAATAAAAAATAAAAACATAAATAATTGTTTTCTAATATTAACGGCCCGAGACGAGAGGTGGAGGGACATCCCTTCTGGCTGCTTAGTTTGCCTTCTTAGGCATTTTTATTACTGTGTATTCGTGCGGTTAACGTGCGACAAATCGCCACGTTACAATACATACTTTTACGCTATCGGAAAAATTGTGCAGAATACTGAGTCTCAAAGATAATCAATTAATATCTTGTGAAGATAAGGAAGAAAACTATATTATTGGCAGCCGATCCGTGAATCTTGTAAATAGTTTACCTTCTGTACTGATGATCTATAGTAGCATTTGTCAATCGTACGTGACGGGCGATGTTTACACACTTTTATTGCGAGCTGTACCTCTTCGGCTAAATGCATACACCTATGGTAGCACACAGATTGCAAACTTTCCCTCACCAATGTATGTGCCTTTACGATAGATATAAGAGATTAAACGGCGATCACGTGCAATTCGACTATGGGCTATTTACGGTGACACTTCACTTCAAGCGTATCAGTTAAAATGTCTTCGTACAGAGAGTTATTTATTGAACAATGTGGTGGTGGGAATGGCGAAATTACCGATTCTACTAATTTTAGCTCACCGACTCGCATCACAGGTATTGGTGGCTATAGTAGTAGTAGACACCCCTATCTGTTAGGTGCATGTATAGGCGGCTTTACGAACGGCCTCTACCTACGCGCAATACCTAAACTCAAGGACAAACTCAAAAAAGAAAAATCGAAAGCCCGTAAAAAAGCTACTCACAGTGCTGCCAACATTCTGCATGACATTGGCATACATCATAAACCACTCAACGAGTCACTTCGTAAACGTATAGGAGAGGGAGGCATGAGAATTTGTAAAATGAATCCCGATAGTGGAGATATGGTAGATGAACCGGAGTATAAAAGAAGGCGCGTGACACAGAAGAAGAAAAATTGTAGAAATAGCGATAAGACAAAGAGGAAGAAACAGACTGGAAAAATAAACAAAGGTCACTCTGTACGAGATATTTTTGAAAATTGACACAACATTGCGTTTTTACACACTCATTCTTGTGAATCATTAAAGTCTGAATTATCGCTCTTTAAATTGCCGACGACGCAGACAGCTATCGAAAATTCTCACTGGGTACAGTACAAGTCGATATCGTCAATCACCAATAGAATTTACCATTCCGGGAAATGTCGAGTATTTGGATTTGGCTCATAAAGTATTGAGTGTGCGCGTGCATATATCGCCAACCCGTGTAGTATCCGAAGACACGACTAAGGGGCCTGTGAATAATTTTATGCACTCACTGTTCAATCAGCTTGACGTATTCTTTAATCAGAAACCTGTTTCGCCACCAAATAATACCTATGCCTACAGATTGTACATTGAAACTGTGCTTAATTATGGCCCTGCGTCAAAAAAATCTCATTTAACGAGTGTTTTGTGGTATGGCGACACAGCAGGATTTATGGATAACTTGCAAAATAATAACAAGGGTCTTGTGAGCCCACGAGATGTTATGACTAATGATAAAATTGATATGGTCAGCCATTTGCATTGTTACGTCTTTAACCAGGATAAACTTTTACTTGGAGGCGACGAGGTTCGAGTAGGACTTGTACGCTCCCGAGACAGTTTCTGCCTCATGGATTCTTCAGGGCTGTATACAGTTAAAATTACCGAAGCAACTCTATTTGTTCGACGATTGAAGATAAACCCACACATTTTACTGGCTTACGAGGAAGCTTTATCCAGAACAACAGCAAAATACCCGCTTACACATGTAGAGGTTAGATACCGTAATTCTCGGTCAATTGCCAAAAAGAATCATTATTGGCGTTGTGGAGAATAAGGCTTACAATGGCAACAAGAGTTTCAACCCATTCAACTTCAAAAACTTTTATATAAATGTTTTGTGTCTGTACGTGGATAATGTGCAGATACCCTCAAAGCCTTTACGGCCAAATTTTAAAAATGACAGTAGAATGTACGTTGATGCCTATCACACCCTATTTTCGGGCGCAGGTATGCATTTCTTGAATTTGGGGAATGGATTCACTCGCGAGGATTACGCCCACGGGTATTGTCTCTTTGCCTTTGACTTGACGCCTGATTTATCGGCCAATGAAGATACTCATTGGAATTTAATCAAGAGCGGCAGTGTGAGGATCTATGTGAGATTCGACGAGCCCTTGGCTGTTGTTGTAAATTGCAGGAGTTATGCTGATTACGACAATTTATTGGAGATTGACTCGTCAAAACAGGTTCTTTTCGATTATATTGGTTGAGAAAGCGATGATAGGTGGCGCGTGCATTGATAAATACGCGGACAAAGCGCCTTGTGAGTCAGTTTAGCTACAGATCTGGAAGCAGACGGTTATCATGGATTTGGTAATTGATTTTCAGTACTTTAAAGACAATAGAGACCGTGTGGTTTCCATAGAGGTTGCTATTTTCGCCTTGCATGGGGACTTTAGTGTGCATTCGATAGTGGAGCCAAAATACAATTCGAGATTTTTATGTAAATACATTGCGAGACAGAATAATTGGTTAACTATTAATCATCACGAATTAGACTGGTACGAAGGAGATATCAGCGTAAAACAGCTGAACAAGAACTTAATGGGAATTTGCCAATGAGCCGGTAAAATATATGTGCGTAGCAAAGAAAAAGTGGCTTTGCTCAGCAAATTGACGACACGAACCGTTGTTAATCTCGAATTGGACAAGAGCTGTCCATTTTTTGACAAAATTGACTGGTGCGAAAAGTATGGTCTTCAACACACTATCAAACCCTACTATTTGAGATATAGCTGTGCGCTTCACAATGCTCATCGTCTGAGGAATTGGCTAAATTCACACGGCTATAAAAGACAGGATAAAATAGAGCCTATATATGAGCTACCATTGAACGTCTGCGATGAATACGATGGAAATTTTTACACGACTATCCCAGATAAAATTTCACACTGTGGAAGTGTATCCTGCAGATCTCTCACTTGGACGAGGCCAGCTGCTCTTGTATTGAATACAGAAGAACATAGGAGGAGTGGTATGTATTCGGTTGCTATATATGTGACAAAAGACGGTACTGGCTTTTACTTTGATAGTTTTGGCAACCGGCCTCACATTTCACACTATTTGAATCGCATACGGAGAAACTGTAAAAAGTTTAAATGGAATAACGCTCAATTGCAAAGTTATTTTTCTGCTGTGTGCGGGCAGTATTGTATATTGTTTTTATATTCTATGGCCGTAGGATTGGGTTACACGCGCTTCATGAAGAATTTCTCATCGAACGTGGTAAAAAAAGATGCAATTGCAAAAAATTTTGTAGATGAGCTGTGCAATATCTAATTTTAACCTAAACGTGCTGGAACTTGATAGTGCTGTATAAGCACCCTACAACGAATCTCTCATTGGCTCCGCACTAACAGGACTACTGTAGGCATATAAATAGTTGCTTCTTGAGTAGCCACACACAGTCTCCGATCGCCTCCGTCGAACAGTCGTCTAATCAATACAGAAGGAGAAGAAAAAAAAGGCAACTTTTCTACTCAAGCATACCGCTGTCACCAGCTTCTGCCTATGATGTATGGCCTGAACATCTCCTTTAGAACGATCATCCTAGTAGGCTTGGAAAACGCTTCTGCTGGTTCGAAAGATTTCCAATCGATTGTACGAATTAGTGGATCATCAGACTTTTCTGGTTTCCGTTTCTCACTCGATGCTTGGGTGGGCCTGAAGCATCAATTTGAAAATATTAACAAGTATTTTCGGGCGTACAACAAGGAAGAGCTGGTGGATCGGCGTATATCAATTCCTGGGTACACCATTAGATGCATGATAAGCTACTCTGATAGGGCCTTTGAGTTAATACCTAATGGAGAAGAGGAAGCTGATGGTGCTGAACCTGCAAAGAAGCGTTTTAGAAAATCACTTGTATTTAAGCGTTTTACCTTTGAGAGACTGGAAGCTCTCTCCCCATGTATAGATTATAGAATAAAATATTTGCTGAACGTATCAAAAGGTATTAATTGCATATTAGATTTACTTGTAAATTATGTAAAAGACAAAATGCAGAACGATGAAAATTCGCAATATACTTATTTTAGTAGTGGCAACGTAGAGCATGCGCTGCGATCTATCGATGATAGTTTTGTAAATAATTTAGAGAATTCCTTAAAGGAGCTTAATGTACATATGACAACCGAAGACGTATATATCGTCGTGTATGAATTTTCTAACTTATACTTACGGTCTCTGGTTACATTTTTAAATGGCTCTGTACGTAAATAACAATAATGGCAATAAATGTTGTTAAATATATTTATCAGTCTATTTTTCACTACTTACCTTGTACTACACCTGACCTATCCAATCTTACGTCGCACTTACTTAATTGTTATATATTGGAATTATTTATTTATCTTGAATTCATGCATTAATAACTCCTTTTCTATATGAAAGTCAATATACTTACACTAGTAGTAATAATAATGATAATAATACCGACAGTAGTTACCATGCTGATTTTTGCAAACTTTGTTATATTCCTCAGCTATTTGTGGAGTGGGAGAGTGAGGGGAGGGGGGAGCTTGTGTTTATGCTCGTTTAGGTGGCCCTGAAAAGGGCCGATTGCAAAACCTTAAAAGACTTAAGGTAGCCTGAATCGGGGAGGTGTCCACCGTTCTGGGCTCCTCCCAGGATGTTCCTCCCGGCGGCGGCGAGTTTCCGCGGGTCACGCAGCTGCGGAAGCGCAAACTTCCGCTGCCTATGTCCCGGGGTCTCCGCGAGAGGTGGGCGCGCCCGCCGCCGCAATAGCGCGGAGCGAGTGGGCACTCTTCCCCCCACCGGATTGAGCTCCTCCAAGTCTGTCGGGCAGTCCAGGTCGAGGATATCCTCGTCACTGGAGCTGGGGCTGGAGAGCTTTAACTCTGGAAAAGTTAAGTCTGGCCACAATGGCCGACTACCCTCTCCCGAGGAGACAGTCTCCAAGGAGTCAGGGGTGGCGGGGGTGACGAGCCTTCGAGAAGGTCGTGGCGGCCCTGGCTTCGTCGGTTACCCTTTAACCGCTGAGTTTCGTTGCGCCTCTTCCGTCGTTTGCGCGGCCAGAGGGCAGTTGGAAACTGCAGCGGTTGCTCACCCGCTTTCGACAAAACAGGACTCGCTGCCTCCACGATGCGAGAGTCGATGTTCGTGGTCTCGCAACCAGAGACCGAATGACTCCAAGGCAGCTTGTCCCTCCTTATATCGGACAGCTGCCCACCTCCCACTCTGGAGATTCGAGTCGCCGCCGATTACGTCGAACGTAAAAGTGGGGAGCCCTCCACCCGCGTTGGTCCAGGCTTCCGTGGGGATCGTAGATCCCCGGAGCGGCCTGCTTGACCTATCTCTCAAGTCTCCCACAGGGGTATTTGAGAGGCTGCGTTCGAAACGAGTAGGAGGAGAACGTGGCAGTGTCCCTGGCGCGCGTTCGTCTCGGGTGTAGTCGCCACTAGTCCGAATCTCGGCGACTCGTTGCCCCTAGGGTCTTCCGGCGAGTTAATTCTCAGCCAGGTCCCAAAGGGGGAGGTGAACGCGAGACACGACTACCCTATACGTCGAGTGGTGGCGCGAGTGGAGCGTGGATCAGACCCCCATACCCAAAGACGCGCGTTCGTCGAGGGTAACGGTCGAGTTTTGACCGGAGCGCCCTCTTAGTAAGGCAGCCAGGGGAGCAAATGCTCGCCCAGATTGCCCGTTCGGTAAGGTCCCCGGTCTCGGACCGAAACGGAGGTCGTGTGAAACAGGACTTATGACCGTATCCAAGGTGTGTCCGTCAAGGAGCGGTCGAGGCTGACCCAGGCGCCCTCTTAATAAGGCAACCCTGGGAGCAAGTGCTCTCCCAGGTGCCTGTTCGGCACGGCGCCCGGTCGTCGACCACCACGGGCTCGCGGCTTGAGCTCCTTCGCTCCAGCGATCCTCTAGCTGATATACTCTCTCAGCTAGGAGGTCCGGCCGGGTCGGAGCTCAAGAGCCGACTGACTGATGAGCTGCTCGCGCCTGCTTATATGGTCCGCCCGGAGTGGGAGAACCGCGAGTGGCGGCGCGAGTAGCGGCGGCGCTGGTGCGGGCGGCGCGAGGTGGAGCGTCCCCACTCTGCCACTGCTACTGCTACTGCTACTGCTACTGCTACTGCTATGAAGAGGGAGGAGGCGGAATGAAGAACAACTGCAATGTATGCTGATACTCCTGTATATTCTGTATACTTCGTCCCTGCGCTGGCTGCCGTAGGTGTAAGTGTGTGTCGGTGGTGGTTGGTAGGACCATCCGTTCGCGTCGGCGGATGGCCGGCGAAGGAATGCTGAGTACTTTAGACTTTTCGCCCGTCTTTATACACTCGAGCCGAGCTGGCGCGCACCAATGAGCGAACTCGCGAGCCGCCGAGTGCGTTGATGAGCGCTCATTGGTGCGGCCTAGCTCTCGAGCTCTAAACGCGAGCTACCGAGCGCAAGAGGCTCTATATATCTATATATACGCATTTTAGATGCATGTAACAACTTGCAAAATATGCATTTGTAGTTGGTGGGGGAGAAGGAGGTGGTGGGGCCTAGCTACACCCCATCGTCGCATTCAGTCTCTATGCAGCCGCCACCGAGGGAACATCACGACTTGGGTAGCTAAATCTCTCTCTTTTCGCGTGCATGTGCGTGCGTGCTTCCGTGCGTGCGTGTGTGCGTGTGTGGTTGCGTGTGTATATGCGTGATTGCGAGCGTGCGTGCGTGCGTGATTGCGTGCGTGCGCTTGTGTGCGTGTGCGGTACTATGAATCGAGTGTGTGCGTGTGCGTGTGTGGCACTAAGGTGCGTCAAAACATACCTATGCTTGTTTGAGGTTAATGACCCCTGCTTCGAGGGCAAGTTTGTGTATGGCACTATGGCCCGTCAAAACAAACCTGTTCTCGTCAGAGGTTAATAACCCTGTCTCAAGGTCAAGTTTGTTTTGCCATAGTGCCACTATAACTACTCACACATACTTGCCTGACATTTAAACATAACGACCAATGCGTGTTGTTATCGACGGAATGAAATACAAGCCTTCGGGTGGGCATAATTAACGCCTTATTCGAGTCCAAAAGAACCCGTGATTACACGAGTAAAGTGTGCACGTCACAAGCTGAACTTTAAGCAATGTTAGAAAGTTGTTGTCGATTTATTGAATTTTCCAATAAATTACAAAATTCACATAACCCCTCATATTCCTTTGACAGAACCGCATAAAAATCTATCATTATGACCACTGCTAATGAGTCACCCTCAGAATCCAAAGATAATAATAAATTGCACAATTCTAAACTAGTCCTTTTATTTATTTATTTAAGCTCTCTTAATATATACACTTTAATTCTTCAGTTAATCCAATTAATTTGGCGCGTAAAGGTGGAAAAGCGAGTCGAGATGTCAGTCAAGATTTGAATATAAATCATGATTGGTCGTGTAGGCTAAGGCATCATTTTTGCGACAGTAACCTTTTGCAGGGCTCCGGTTCCAATCTCGGCAAAAATAATTTTTTTTTCTTTTAATGGTCGAATATCGTCAGGAATACCATATTTCTTTATATTTAACATTAGAACTGCAATAAATGCAATAAATTAATTCAAATAGTAAAAAAGTTTATATTGGTGTACTTAATCACTTTCTTTAACATACAAAATTATGAAAGCTAGTCAATGATTTCAAATAACAGGACAAGGTTCAAACAAAAGAAACCCTCAAATGGAAGCACGCTCACAGATGACCTTTCCATTGTGCACAGGACGTACGGCACCTACGTGCCGCAATAAGCAAACTTTTAGTACACATACTTGCAATCACTGTAAAATGAAGGGTCATCGCATAGACGAATGCCGTAGATTAAAATTCTGAAAGCAACAGGCTTCAGGAAACGGTCAGAGTTCTTTACAAATGAGCGCTGTCAAGGGCACTGGCGAGATGAAAATGCGCTCGACGAACTTAGTACAGGCAGACGACCTACTGTGCGAATTCATACTATAGAGTTGAGTTTCGCAAGTAAATTAATACCTTTTATATCAATTAGATTTATTAAAAATCAACAGCTTCTAACATTAATGCTCGACACTGGATCAGAAGCCAATATACTAAAAATTAGTTTTATACCCGATCAAGATTATATAAATAAAAATAAATCATGTATTATTAAAGGAATAGGGACAGATCCCACAGCCACTATTGGCACAGCCAACCTTAAGATCGCTGGTGTTGAGGCAGAATTTCTGATAGTTCCAAACAGCTTCCCAATACCTTTCGGAGGAATTTTAGGATCAGAAGTCTTTTTAAAAAGCAAATCCAAGATTGATTTTTCTAATAAATAAAGTGAAATAAATGGAAAAATTATAGTAGAAAAGTCAATAGTAGAATTAACAATGAGCAATTAGAAATATGTATTATAACGAATTCGCAATTGAATCGATGATTCAATCGTTAATTCGATTGTACGCTCGATCCGACGGCGCACAAGCACCGAGGTTGATGAGCGGGACAGCGAGCGTGGCGCGTGTCGCGAGAGAGAGTGAGATAGGCGCTCTCGCGAATGAGAGAGAGACGGCGCGATAGGAAAAGTCGATCGCGTCGTCAGAGCGATTTCCGCCGCGATAGAGCACGGAGCTAAACGGAAAAACCGCTAGCTACGCAACGTGAAACGTGTGTGTGCATGTGTGTATGTGTGCGTGTGACTTCCCCGCGCATACTGCCTTCTCGGTTCGCGAATAATTATTGTAGTGTCTGAGAAACATAGAATATATTTTATTGGTTTGAATTCGAGCATTCGTTATTTCAGTAGCTTGTCCCTATTATTCCCGCGATTACCGCCGCCTCCGCGGGCACAGTGGAAAAGTTTTTCCACTGTGCATAAACTGAGTAGCTGGTATCGTGAGCACAGCACGGTGCTCACGATAGGAAAAGTCCGAGCAAAGGAAAGCGAGACTCGTCAAGAGAGTCTCGCATTTGTACAACGGCCGTTTTACCAGATCAGCGGGGAAAATCAGGTGTAGATTTTCCCGCTGCAACGTGCAGGAAAGGTAGGAGTGTGCAGTACAACGGTGCTGCACACAGTAAAAACAGCCCCGTTACAGTATTCGATCTTGCTAAACAAAATAAAAATAGTTTCTACTTACTTGGAGATGAGTTACAAGGGCACACACGCAATCATGCACAGAATAATCACTACAGATGAGGAACCTATCAACATTAGACAGTATAAATTTCCCCATGCATTAAAGGACGAAATAAACAAGCAAGTTAATGATTTGCTAGAAGCAGGTATAATTAAACCATTCAATTCTCTATTCAACACACCTGTATGGATAGTACCTAAGAAAGCCGACTCTCTAGGGCGACCTAGATGGCGTATGGTTTTAGATTTTCGTGCATTAAACGAAAAAACGATAAGCGATGCTTACCCTCTACCGAATATTACCGAAATATTTGATCAGGTAGGAGGAGCTCAGTATTATACAGTACTGGATTTAGCGTCCGGGTTTCACCAAATTAAAATTGACACCAGAGATGCTCATAAAACTGCATTCAGCTCACCTTTCGGGCACTATGAGTTCGTTAGAATGCCATTTGGTTTAAAAAATGCACCTAGTACGTTCCAAAGACTTATGAATAGCACGCTCAGAGGATTACAAGGTCAAATTCTGTTCATTTATTTAGATGATATAGTTATATATGCGAATTCAATAGAAAAACATGATAAAAAATTGAAGCTATTAATAGATCAATTGTCGAACGCTAATTTAAAATTACAAATTGATAAATGTGAATTCCTACGCAAGGAAGTGAATTATCTTGGACACACCCTTAGCGAAAGTGGATTAAAGCCAGACCCCAAAAAGGTCGAAGCTGTCAAAAATTTCCCACGTCCAGAATGTGTCAAAAATGTAAGACAATTTCTTGGACTGGCTGGATTTTATCGTAGATTTATAAAAGGCTTTGCTTTTACAAAAAGAAACCTCTTTCAAATAGAAATAAGAAGAGGAGGAATCCTTTGAAACTTTGAAAAATGTATTATGCAGTACTCCATTGTTACAGTTTCCAGATCTGACTAAACCATTTAATATCACAATAGATGCATTATGATATGCATTAGGTGGAGTACTCTCCCAAGGTATTATTGGAAAAGATCTTCCTATTGCGTATAGATTAAGAGTATTACACGCCGGAGAAATCAACGACGAAGTTTACCAGAAAGAAGCACTAGCAATTGTACATAGTGTAGAAACTTTTCGTTCTTATGTACATGGAAAACAGATAACAATTATAACTGATCATCAACCATTAGTATGGTTTAAATCCGCAGATTTAAACACTCGTGTGCAAAAGTGGCGATTCAAGCTATCAGAATATGAATACACTATTCTATATAAGCCAGGAAAACTTAATTCCAATGCCGATGCATTATCAAAAAACCCAGTTAAGAATATACCAGTTAAGAATGTCCTAGTTCAAAATTAAAGATAAGAATGTTAAGAAAAAAATATCATAAAATAATGTAGAAATTAACCCTAAACCTAAAAGGGTAAGCAAAAATAAAAATAATCTAACTAAAAAAGTAAAACAAAAATCAATAAACAATAAACACCATGAACGCAAACGACAAATAGTAGATTATCACGAAAGTGATATCGAATCTGATTATAAGGAAATGGCAGAACCTATTGCTTTACCCTCGAACCACAGAAAGAAACTTACTAATATCACACCTGACGATGAAACCAAACCATATAAGAAATCTCTAATTGTAGAAACAAGGGAATTATTACAATTCCGTATAGACAATATAGCATATTTCATTACAATTCAAGGAAACCCTTGCGATGAAGGTGCAAGAAAATTGATGAAATTTGACAAAATCAAAACAACTCAACTTATGAATATAGGAGGAGTTAGAGAAATTAAAAGAAAAAATAATAAATATTTCTTTCCTCTTTGCATTCGTGACCAGGAGCCCGAATTACTATCACAAATCAAACAAAACATTTATGACACTCTTATTGTACTAAGAGAAATCTTCATAAAATCGAAACAAACCGAATTTAGTATCGCTAAGAGCGAAAAAATAGAAAACTTAGTCTGGACGGAAATAAGAAATATCATTGGACTAGTCTTTAAAAATACAGACATTAAAATAATAATATGCACTGGAACATTAAAATATGTTCCGCATAAGAATAGAGGCGAAATTTTCTATGAGTTACACAAATCATCGATTGGCGGACATAAAGGAGCCTCAAAAACATGCCATCGTATAAGATAAACTTATTATTGGGAAAATTTAAAAGATGACATTCAACGACGTATCCAGCAATGTTTATTATGTCAATTGAAGAAATTAGTGAGACTTAAGACAAAACAACCGATGGTTATTACAGATACTTCAGGTGCCAATTTCCACAAAATAGCCATGGACATAGTAGGCCCACTAAAAGCTACTCAAAAAGGCAACGAATACATACTAACCATTCAAGATCAATTATCGAAATTTTGCTTGGCTGTACCTTTACACAATACCTTAGCTACAACCGTTGCCGACGTTTTTATAAAGAAATTTATTTGCATATTCGGTGCGCCTAGAATCATTTTAACTGACAAAGGTTCAAACTTTTTAAGTAACCTTATAATTAGAATCGCTAAAAGATTTAGAATTAAAAATTTGCGTACAACTGCTTTCCATCCTCAGTCGAATGGTTCGCTAGAAAGATCCCACTCACTCGGAGAATTTCTCAAGCAATACACTGATGTCGATGACAAATGGGACGAATGGATTGATATAGCCATGTTAAATTATAACACTTGTGTGTAAGAAAGCATAAAACATACCCCTTATGAAATAGTTTTCGGACGGTTAGCCCGATTCCATCTGGCGATTCCCTTCGCGAAACAGATATGCATCCCACTTATAAAAATTACGTGATAGATTTAGTTAAAAGAATAAATGGAATTCAAAAATTAGCATACGATAACTTAGTCTCATCCAAATACAAATCGAAAAATATTATGATCAATCTATAAATCCAAAAAATTTCAAAGTAGAGAAGTTGTGCATGTAATAAAATGCATACCAGTAGAAGTCAAACTAGAACACGAGGAATCATGATAAGCAGAATTACAAGTAACTCGTAATAACGTCACTATGTTTTTAACACCAAGATCTCATATTTTAAAGAATAAACGTACCAAAATATCCTGCAACTCTATATTATCATCACACTATTTCATTGAACAATAATGATATAAAATCATGCCAAAACCTACAGAAGCAAGAGAACCAACGGTATTAAAACCAATGGTGGAACCAACCTGGAATTATATAAACCCAAGTTTACATTCAAGTAGCGGAATATAATCAGAAAAGGATATTGAAGCCTTGAGAAAACATATCATGTTCGCAGTAGAGCAAGCAGCAATTTTGAATGATTTTGCAAGAGAGATGCACGGATATCCAGTTTTAGACCATAAAGGAACAATTACAAAATTATTAAACGAAGGGACTTTAGATAAAATAGTACAGAAAAAAAGATAAAAAAAAGATAAAAAAAAGGATACAACATTGTGATGAGTTTCCTTGTGGCAATGGCTAACTGAGATATTTAGAGCTAATTTATAAAAATTTTATTTTTATTTTTAGTTATCATAATAAAATGATAGTCTTATTTACGTATGAATAAGATGGCGAGTTAGAATAAATAAGATTATTTAATTATATAAGAGCAATTGCATTCGGGTGTCGAGTAATTCAGAAGATTAATAATAAACCGGACTGATGCTGAAAGAAGAACACGATTGTTTTAGGCACTCCTTGTTTTGAATTTGTTATTGCGATTACTATCCTTGCTTTCGACCCGAATAGTAACTGTTTAACGATAGGGGTGTAACGTCGCGCGCGCCTTTTGTCGATAATTTCTTAACTTTATATGTAATAGCATAATGAATGAACATCGATGCTCGTACCAATAGTAGAATCAGAAATAAATATCGACGAAAGTCGCTCATGATAAAATAGGACACTGCTCGCTCTGCATTTTTCTAAATGCGATCAATAAAAGAATTGTATAAAAGCGTACCGGGTCGAAATGCAAAATTAAATATAATATAAACAACAGGATGTAGATAAGGAAGTCACGTATAATAAATTCGAAACGAAAAGCACTCGTATTCTTCTCAATCGATAAATAATGCAATTCGTTAATAATTAATTGTTTAAAATATATCTTTTATTCTTTTAGCATAATTCATACGAAAGGATCCTAGGCAGATCTTTATCTAACCGTGCCACGCCCTGTGCTAAGGTTAGATCGCTAGCTCCCTATAAGCATTGAACAATGGGAAAAAAAGGAAATTGCCAGATCTAGCCAGTCTATCAAGCCCTAGTCATTTCAAAGCTTCTGACAAAGGCTATGAATGGATTCTGGGCTGATCTTTAGGCGCCCGATTGTTCCACACCCTGTACTAAGGTCGGGCTGCGGTTAATAACCGCTAGCTCCCTTTAAGCATTGAACAGTGAGGCAAAAGGGAAATCGCCAGATCTAGCCAGTCTAACCATCGCAAAAGTTCATTTTTTTTTCTCTCTCGAACGACAATGAATTCCAGACTTGTCCCGAGGTCAAAAAAGAGAACAAGTAGTCGATCCACTGGGTATTTGAGCAAAATAGATCTATATGCCGAGAATTTCGGGAATTTTCAAACGATAGAAGAATCGAGTAAGGGAAGAATATGTTTCCCCACAAATACCGCGTTGGGACTTAACGACGCGGAACCCTTATATGCGCTAATAGCAGCGGAAATGGCTCTTAAGGGAGAAAGCCAGGCCAAAAAAATGCTGTCATTCGCGGCCAGAAGAATATCGGAGGCCTTAAAAAACGTAAGAGCATCAAATTCAAAATTCTTACCGCAAACGCCAATGTGTGCTATACCCAACCCAAAATCCCTGCATATGCAACGCCAGAATCGCGTTTGAACCCGACGGACACTCAAAGATACAGCCATGCGACGGGGCAAAATTTTAGCCTTGCGCCGAATAGTATTAACAGTAAGCAAACGCGACCATACGCCGATTTCACGCCTAAACTTCAAACCCAACCCCGAGAACACAGCTATCATTCAATGAAGAATTTTCGAACAATAGAATTAGGAACGGTAGAAATCCGTTTGATGTAAATGGGCCAAACCAGTTGAGAGCACCGCAAACAGGCAGAAGTAGTACACAGAACCCTATGATCCAGATGTCGTTTTATTAAGCCCTTAGGACGATCCCTTTATACGATGGAGTCCCAGAAACATGACGCGCTTTTTGCAAAATTGTCCGAGATGTAGTAACGGAGTACGGACCATGGTGAGAACCATGGGTACTTAACGCCCTATCATCATTAATAAATTACTTGCGTAACTTTGAACGCTTGAGTCTTGTAATTAAGTCGATATTTGAAGTAAAATAAATATTGAAATCATCAAAATATTTTATTGCATTATCGCATTAGCGTGCGATAACCATTTCTTTCAAAATTATTTCGAAACGCAGCATCTTTTCGCATTTTTCGCGTAAATCGAAAATAGAAATGGCAAACCATAAAAATACAATGCCAGAGAATGTACATTTCTCTAGCTCATATGAAGTGACGGACAGTAGACTCACAGAGCCGACACATATGACGTTTACGTATACGACCCGGAATAGACACAGTACCAGTGCCGCCACCAGATTGATTGGATAGTCGTACCTCCGCCGAATACGGCTCCAAACAGGACAAGTAGGGACGACTTAGACGGGACTCCCATATTTTCTAACTAATCTAGTTTAAACAGACGACCTACTACGATGCCTGTACGTCATAATTCTGTTCCCGTTAATAACACATTAACTTTTAACCAAGCAACAACTTTTATTCCGGAATACAGCGGAGGACCATACGGACAGTTTATATTAATTTGTAGAGATTTTTCGAATAGATATAGAAATATAAAAGAAAATTGGATTGTTCTTTGCATTGCTCGAAAATTGAAAGGCACAGGGCAAGCAGCGTATGAATTGAAAATCTTTTACAAGATCTTACTCGCAAATTTGGATACATCGGCAGACCAGAAGAAATGACAGAACAGTTGTACAATCTCGGTCAAAGGCCTGGGGAACCGGTAGCAGATTGTGGTGTGCGAACACAGAAATATTTGCATCCACGCCTATTGGCTATCGAATGCACAATTGTTCCAAACGGAATTAATTACGATTATCCTACAGCAACAGCTAAACGCGAAGCATCTCAATTCTTTTTAGCAGGGCTCAACGGTCCCCCGGAATATCGCGTACAAAATGAGAAGCCAGAAAATCTAGCCGACGCGATAGCAAAAGCAACAGCATTATCAAAAACCCTGAACCCCAAGCTTACGGGATACGCAAGACACCCACCTACTTCACAAAATTTTCTATCAATGGCTATAAATTGTTTTATGACGACATCAAATCAAAGACAGACATAGCAGCCATATAGCCCTCACTCGTGCTACGATACATCAAATTCGCTAGAGGAAAACAATTTCTTCATAGAATACGATGAAGATTGATACGCTGATCCAATGTCGAAGCATAACGACAACTTATAAATCCAAAATGCTACAGTAAAGGTAACACCAGCTGTCGAAACTTGTAATTATTGTCGTGGAAACGGTCATTTGGAAAAAGATTGCCGGAAGAAGCAATACGATGGAAACCGTAAATTCTGCAACAAGCCTGGCCACGAATTTAGCAAATGCTACCTTCTGATAAATGCACTTAAGAATAAGTGCGTACAAATTGTGCCCAAACCAGCCCAGAAAAATTTGTTGTGGGCCGCAGAGACGACCCGGGCTCCCAGGCCATGACCGCGAGACGGTTCACAACATCGTTGGAATAATCGGCGACACCAAAGCCGAGGCTATGCATCGAAACGCTCGTCATTAAAAGAACATAGGTATACAAATGCAGCACAAAACACTGACCAAGGAGGAGATTTAAACTCCCAGAGGGCTCGACGCTTGCAGAGACAGTAAAGGGCATTGAACGAGTAGATATAAATAAGTGCAAGATAAATGAATCAGTCGAAAAAGATGTCATGATAAGAATAGCTACATGCGGTAAATTGACACCCATAGTATATATTAGAAGTACAGATATTTTAAATCAAAGCGCGACCTTATACACTGATTCAGGGGTGGATATAAGCATTATAAAAATTAAAAACATAATGTTAAAATAGATGATAAAGTAATTTATAAAATAAATGAAGTAACGTCAAGCACAGTGCAAACAATAGGTAAAATATCGACATTTATAGAAGGGATGAAATGCAATGTTCATTTCGTTCTCGACGATTTTCTGATCGATACTGATGGCCTCTTAGGATGGCAAATTCTTTTGGAAAATGCGGGGGATATAAGCCTTACAAATTAGTGTCTGAATTTTAGCAATGGAACAAAAATCCTATTTAAGACAACGGAATCTTTTGTGATTCCGCATAGATGCTGCCGTCTGATTTACACTCGCGTGAAAAATCATGATTCAAGAGAAGGATTTGTACCCTTAGTCGACTTAAATCCAAACATTTTAATAGGAAATGCGGTAGTCCAGAATATCGAGGAAAAAGCTGCTATAATGTATATAAATATAAGCAGCAAACCATTCACTATAGAGGCCCCTCTAGTGGAATTGGAAGCTTGCGAAATCGCGAAAGAAAAAACGGACACTCAAGATTAGGATGACCAACTTTTTGCACAATGATGGCATCGCTTTCGCAAACATATTTAAAGAATCTTTCATATTTGCACTTAATAGGACATAAGTAGTTTTTGAACTTATGGACAACGATTGTTTAAGTGCAGAGGAAAAGGATTATGTCAAGAGTCTTGTGGAAAAATTGGTAAATTTATTTCATTTACCTGGAGAGCGCCTTAGAACTACTACAGTTGTTAGCCATAAAATTTCGACCAGTGATGGTTTACCTATAAGCACTAAGCAATTCCGACACCCGCCTGTCGTTAAAGAAGTGATACTATAGCACGTACAAGAAAAAATAGACGCAGGAATTATCTCCCTCTGCTCACCCTTGTTCGTCGTCAAGAAAAAGAGCACAGATAACATTGGAAAGCAAAAGGGGCATCTGGCAACTGATTTTAGAGCTTTCAATGATAAAACAATATGCGATGCATATCCCTTGCCTATTATTACTGATATTTTAGATCAATTAGGCCAAGCGCAATATATATCGACGTTTGACCTCAAATCGGGATTCTAACAATACCTATGGGCCCAGAAGATGCGCATAAAACAGCGTTTTTGACACCATACGGTCACTATCAATATTCATGTATGGCAATGGGACTTAAAAACGGTACCGCATCATTTCAGCGCATGATGAATCTAGTTCTAGCAGGACTTCAAGGGATAGAATTATTCGTGTATATAGATGATATAATTATTTTTGCAGAAACATTGCAAGAACACGAAAAGAAATTTAATCGTCTGATGAAAAGACTGGATAAGCTAATCTCACCTTAGAGCCTCAAAAATGCAATTTTCAACGAAAAGAAGACACTTATTTAGGGCATGTAGTAGGAAAAGATCTATTGAAACCTGACCCAACGGGACTCGATACTCTAAAAAAATATCCAGTGCCAACAAACCCCAAGAAAATTAAACAATTGTTAGGGTTAGCGGATATTATAGTGAATTTGTAGAAGGCTTCGCAAAGATAGCTGTCCCACTCACAAAATTGGTAAGGAAAAATCAAAAGTTTGAGTGAGAAAATAAATCACAGCACGCATGTCAAATTTTACGTGACGCGTTTTGTGCCGAGCCAGTTTTGCAATCCCCTAATTTTAACGAACCATTTATAATTACGGCAGCCGCTTCAGATTATGTACTAGGCGCAATATTAAGTCAAGGCACTCTAGGGAAAGATAGACCATGTGCCTATGCATCTAGAGACCATTAAGAGGTGGAGAGTTGCGATATTCTACCTATGAACGCAAATTATTAGCTGTCATTTTTGCAAAAGAACAGTTCAGCCCATATCTATACGGAAGAAATTTCACCGTAGTAACAGATCATCAACCATTAAAATGGTTGCATGACACGAAACTTCTCGAACTAAGAGAAACCCCACTAAAATCAAAATTGAAAGGATTTTTCTTTGACATCGAATATAGACCATGCGAGAAACATCCTAATGATGATACATTATCTCGAAATCCGATTCGCAAGAAGGAGAAGAAAATCCCCAGCGCACTCGAGCAAAACTACACAAATTGGGGGACAAACAAGAACAAGAAGATGCGAAATTTTTAGACTCCACCATTTTATCATTTAAAAGGAAAAGACCTAAAAAGGGTAAAATACAAATGCCCACACCCGCGAATGTCATTCTGCATAAACAAAAACCAGAGAGTCAAGCAAATTCTGCAGATAACACAAAAATTGACAAAAACGCACAACTAGATAATAACACAGAGAGCTCACGTAGAGATGATGAAGCAGAAATAGCAAAATAAGATCGAAAGCTAAATAATCCACGCAGACAATGTAAAAAAAGAATTACTGAAATGGACAAATTAAAAGATATTCCGGATTATTTAAAATTAAAGGATACCTCGTCATCATTGGACTCGAATTTCGACAGGCTTTGTCAGCGAACAGGCCCACAAGCCATTAGCACGCCAATGCAGGCATCAATAGAAAACCGTTTAAAAATAACGAAACTTAGACTAGAACTGCTGTAGAAAAACCAGACAATGTAAAAAAAATACATCCTAGAAAACAATGTTTAACACGTCCGAGACCTCAATTTTGCCTCAGTCCTTTAAGACCCTTAGACGTACCAAAAAAAACAGACATTAGGAAAGATCAAGATTCATCACCACGTGTTTGCACAAAATCGCCCATTATAGAAAAATTGGCGTCATCCTTTAATCAATTGAAAACTAGATTAGGAATTGTAGCAGATTTGATGAAAGCTATATTCGTAGTAGACATTGAAAAAAAAGATGCACAAGGAAGATCTGATCTCAATATACAGGATGGATTAATTTCGGATAACAGGACATATACCATTCGATAGATCTCAAAATTCTAAGAACAACGTATATTTCTCGTTTTTCGATCCGACAAGTAGTTTCCGAGTTATTAATTGTTAAAAGTTAAGAAGATGAGCCAATCAGCGGGCGGCTATAGCGGACGGCAGTATCGGCGGCAAAAGGTGGAATGGAGCAGCGCGAAGAGGTGGGGAGTGGCGTTCGTCGCTCGCGGTCGCGCGTACGCTTGCACCGAGCGCGGAGGTACAGAGACAATTGAACAGCCAGCTGAGCTAGCTTACACAGAAAATTGATTTTTGCTTCCTTTTTGAAAAATGCTGGATAGCTTATTTATATCGTAAAACTTATTCAATCATTTCAATAGTCGACAGAAATCATTTCAATACTTA